>JANHZU010004146.1:95955-106330 GCA_032468055.1 Acrochordus granulatus | reverse complement strand
TGAATATTTTTGGGGACGTGGAATGGATTATCTGACTTTCCATTGTTTCCTATGGGAAACTGCGTTTCTCTTTACGAACATTTTGTGCTAAGAGCGTTCTTCCGGAATGGATTAATCTCGTCTTGTGAGGCACCACTGTACTACAATCTAGCTGCTATTATCAATACACAAGCAAAGTTCTATGGCTTTTTTCTAATCGTTTGTCCATCAGTCCTAAAGAAAGACTTCTAGTCTCAATTGTGTTTTAATATTTAAAATCCTCTGAATCAATGTCTGTATTTGAATCCAAATTTTTTCTAGCTTTTTTACATGTCCACTGAGCATGATAAAATGTCCCTTCTTATAATTTAAGTTCATGAATTTGAAGTTCATGAGTTCATTTTATAAACATTTCCTTTAAGGCTGTAACATAATATAAATTTCAATCCTTTCAAGCACATTTCTTTCCATTTTTCCATCTGTATAACAATTTTAGCCCATTTGTCATACATTCTTTCACTTGTTCACTTGTTTGAAATTTCAGTAAAAGTTTGCATTTTAGTAACTGCATGTTCATCATTTGTGCATAATTCTATTTCAAATTCAGTCTTTTAACAGTGATCAAAACCGTAAACTCTTTTGTCTTCTTTAAATCTTTGTAATAACTGTAAATAAGAAAATCATTGGCAATTATATCCCTCTGCCACCCTTCTTAGCTTGATTTAATTTTCTATTCCCCTTGAAAAAATTATAGTACAGGTAGTTCTCAACTTACAGCCACAATTGGGATCAGAATTTCAGTCACAAGTTCTTGTTATAAGTTGGGAATCAATTTTATGATTATTTTTACGATGGTCAGTAAATGAATCTTCATGGTCATTAAGCGAACCACACGGTCGTGGGTGTGAAACCATTATCTAATAGGTGTTTTTTGCAAAATGTGATCACATGACCGTGGGATGTTGCAACCAGTCATAAATGCGAACCATTATCAAGCATCCAAAATGTGATCACATGACTGCGGGGTTGGCGCAGCAGTTGTAACTCAAGGATGGATCATAAGTAACTTTTTTAAAATCTGTTATAACTTCAAACACTTAAATGACCAGTCATAAGAGTTACCTGTATCTCACAATAAGTTAGCCATTTGTGTTTGCCTATTATTTCTTGTCTATAAAAGGCTTCTTGTGCTAAGAGCTCCAGAGATGTTTTGGGGCATAACTTAGTGTAAGTATGTATGTGTTTCGTATTCTTAATATGGCATGTCTTAATAATTTTTAAAATTTACATTAACCTTGACTTTATCATACCACAAATATACATGTCACCCAAATCTCAGGTTATATTCTTCTGACTCCAAGAACCTTCTGTTCTGTTTCTCAGCAGCACCCACTCTTTCATCCAAATCAAACAGCAAGCTGCATACACTTTCAAATCAAGTAGGCCCAATCCTCCACTTTCCTTTGCATCCTGTAAACCCTTATATTTAATGTTTTTCCCTGCCACACAAATTTAATATATCCTTTTGCTACTGTTGAACTAGTGCATCAGTTGTTAACACAGGCATTGTCTGAAACAAAAACATCATTCTGATCAAGACATTCATTTTTATCACAGAGATTATCTCCAGCAATGACAGTTGTAATTTCTGTCTGATAAAGTAGTAAACTTGAAAATAAACAGCTTTATTAGAAAGGGGAAAAAGTCATTTCTACATTCTAAATTTTATTTTTTCTTCTAAATACAAATCCTTTTAGCAAAATATAAATTCCTTTGTAGAGTGGTTGAAGGGAACAGCATTTCACTTTTTTGTATTTCTTGTAGTGTTAGAATGGGTAATTATTTATGCAAGCCTGAGTAGAAAATGCTTTGCTGTGAATTAATTAAAATGATTCCAAAAATATGCATAACAGATATGCAAAACAGATTTTGCTCCTTTCCATAAAACCTTTCCACAATTCTGTTCTATTCATTGTGCCTCTTCAGAGGTTTTCCTTGGCACTATCACTGTTCTATTTTTAAGGTGATACTAAGTAGCTGTGAGCTAAGAAAACAAATTGCTCATATTTTCTATGAAACCTGCAGTGGGTTTAGTTATTTATGTACTGTAATAGATAGTATCTTATTAATGTCTACTTTGTTTTGTTTAACAGAATAAATGCTCCTATGTTGGTTGTGGGGAGTCACATACAGATCACAGCACCATACATTCAGAGGTATGTTTGCATATTCTTTTGACAGCTGACATAGTCTTCACAGTTCAGAATTTCTTGGTCCTCTGAGTCTTGCACATTTCTTTAATTATAATTTATTAATATGCATGAAATAAAAATTTGAGTACTTTGGAATCCAAGAATAAATCAGTTTCATGTATAATGTATTCAATATACATATATCCTGCTTTTCTGAGAGGAATACAGTGAGCAAAAAAACATTGAAAACAAGGATATAAAATGTATGAAAATATTAAACAAACTAAATAAATGAAAGCAATTTTGAAGTTAAAATTAATAGGTGACTGAATTACTTAGCTGTTCAAGAAAAACTGGTTAAAGTCTATAGTCATCTAAATTGATATTGATAATAAGGCTTTTCTGAACAATTGCATGTGTATAATATGTATATGGAATAGGTAGAATAATTTTTGCAGGGTATTTTTCTGCATTAAACTATTTGTCTTGCATACTGTTTGACAATACTTTGATGCTTTTGTTAATAATTTTATAACTAAGTAGTTACTAATGTTCACAATGTGCAAGACACTGCTTTTGTTTCATAATTTTTTTATGAAAATTGTAGTATGATCTGAAATTTTAATTCCCAAAATATTTCTTGGTGCTAAAGGGGTCTTTATATAGAAACTTGACACTGGATGATGAGGAATGATTGCAAAATAGCATTTCAATTAAGAACAAGTAAAACTACATTCTTTTCAGTCCTTAAGAATCTTAAAGCAAGGGAAACACCCTAAGTAACATTAATCTGGACAAGAAGTGCACTGTTCTTTGGGAAGGATTTTAATATAATAATTATACAGGATTAAGTGATTTGCTACTGTTACTCTGTGTAATGTGGTATAGCCTTGAACCTGTCTATTGTCCTTTTGGTACACATGGATTTAACCATCTGTCTCCTTCCGTTTCCTTGTGCATGATCTGCTAAAGAGTATATAAAGTACAAGCTATAAGCCAATAATAAGTGTTTATCTTATTACTGGGTAGATAAATGTATGAGAGTCGATGTGTGAGGCATTATACAAGGAGCAGGGAATCCCACGTTTTAGTCCTCCCTACAATTCAAAAGGAGGCGTGGTGGCGCAAGCAGTTAAGAGCTCGGCTTGCTGGCTGGAAAGTTGGCAGCCTGAGTTCAAGGTGAAGCTCCTGCTGTTCTGCCTTAGCTCCCGCCAACCTAGCAGTTCGAAAGCATGCAAATGCAAGTAGTTAAAGAAGTATCGGCTCTTCTGGCGGGAAAGGTAACAGTGTCCGTGTGCCTTTGGCGTCTAGTCATGCTGGCCACATGACCCTGGAAGCATCCTCGGATGAACACTAGCTCTTTTAGCTTTGAAACGGGGATGAGCACTGCATCCTAGAGTCGGTCACAACTGGCAGGGTCACCTTTACCTTACAATTCAAAAGCATATAAAAATGCAAGTAGATTAATAGATACAACCTCAGTGGGAAGGTAATGGTGTCCGTGCACCTTAATGTATAGTCATGCCAGCCACATGACCATGGAAGTATCTTTGGGCAACGCTGGCTCTTCATCTAGAACAGAGATGAATATTGCCCTCTAGATTCAGCCATGACTGGCAGGAGAAACCTTTATCGTTATCTTTTAGAGAAGAAAGTTGGTTGATTTAGGACCAGTCACTCTCTTTTAGACTCCAGATTGGGAAGTAAAAAAAATCTATGTACCAAACAGCATTGGACCACAGTGTGGTCATTAGAATCCATAATGTTCAATAGAATCCTCCAAGCTGCAGTGAATTGATTTAAACTGTGTGTAAGTGGTGTGTAGTGTATGTTTATACAGACATGCACAGAGTTATACTGTGTAACATAGTACTTAATGTTCATATTAGTCTTTCTTGTAATCAAAATCTCATTTATTAATATTTTGTTTTGTAGGAAACAAAACACTATTTAACAGTTAATCTTACAACACTTCGTGTCTGGTGTTATGCATGTAGCAAAGAAGTGTTTCTGGATAGAAAGCTAAGAACTTATTCTTCATTACAAAATGTACGGTTATCTTCCCCTGGGCCAGAACATACCGTACAGGTAATCAGGCATATATTGCACAAGGATTTTATAGGTGGACAGTATTTCATGCTGTCCTGTTGGAATTTGTAATATTGTAACTAAAAAAAATAGAGCTTTATTCTTCTGTCTGATAGCATGTAGAAAAATATTTTAAAACAAACTTTAATCATGAGAAATATATACTTTTATAAAAGAATTGTACTTATAAATGTTATAAACTTTAACAAAATATGCATGTTTTTCCTTCTGAGTGATCCTAGATAATTTCCTTAAAAACCAAAATGTTTATCAATATTTGTAGTTGAGATTGTAACCTATATATTTTGGGGATTATTAAAAATAATGTTTTAATATTAAGTAATCTGAAGATTGCAAGAAAGAAATATAGTTTATTTACACTTATTGATTATGTAGCAATATGCTTAAGACTAAAAATATTTCTAGTTTACTGCATGTTTTTGAAGCACACTTGTATCTATTCTTTCTGTGTTTATTTATATATACAGTAGTTGTTTAAATTATGAACTATCTAATGACAAAACTTGGGAAATATCCCAAAGTGTTATATCATAGCTATTGTGTCATTAATTTGTTAATACCCACCCAGGTGTTTCTTACAGCAGGTGGAACCATTTCTGTTGCCAAATAATACATTGTGGCAGATTTATATTCCTATGTGAGAGTTTTTTTTTCAGCTAAGTTACTTTATTTTTTTTTTCAGCTAAATTACTTTATTCAATAATTAAATCTTATGTATATATCATGAGACTTTTGGCTTTATGTGGAAAATATATCCTAGAAATTGATGTAAATTAATTTCATAGGCTACTGTAGGAAAAATAAAAAGTTGTAATGTTTTTGAAGAATGCTGCCTAGGATTTACCTTTTTTATCTTCTGTTAAGGATATTAAGTTACCCAGTATCCCAACACTGAAAATTCCTTTAATTGCAACATTTAATGACCTGGATATACAGGTTGATGAAGAAGATGAATTAAAAGCAAGAGGTAATAAAGTTGAGTAATTCACATGAATATCATTACATGAACAAGTTATTAATATAACTGCAGTCAATTCATTTTTAAGACTAACAAAAATATTCTGTTGCTAGAATGAGTTGACTTCCCTTAAGTGGACACTTTTAACTTATTGGAACTTACCTAAAAATGGGAATGCAGTTAGATGCAAACTTTTTTTGCAGATTTCTGTAACAGCATGATAGCATATCAGTACCGTTGTTTTCAGGGTAAATATACTCAGAAATTCTGTAAATATTACAAAAAAAGTTGCTTCTACATTTCTACAATATGAAGACTTATTTATATCTTGTGTACATTGTAACTTTTCATTGGCTTGCTAAGCAATGTTTCTTATTTACAGGTTTGACGGGCTTGAGAAATATTGGAAACACCTGTTATATGAATGCGGCTTTACAGGCTCTTTCAAATTGGTAAAAAAATATAAAGCTGTATTTTCTTTTCTTTTAGTCAAAAATTTCAATCAGAAAGCTAGGCTAAAGATAAATCATTTAATTATTGTATTCATCCAGACAGTGTTGATATCCAAAGTAATGACTTCAATAGTTACATTTCTCTTTGTTTTTAAATATTATGTCCAATTGGAACCAAGTTCTTTTCTCCATCTTGTAAGAGGTCTTCCAAGAGAGAATGTTTAATTTTAAGTCAACTTACAAAAGATCAATGTCTAACAGTGAGGAACCCAATTCAGATGTTTCTGGATTGTGTCGTTAATATCTATATGCTTTTATATGGGCATGTAACAATATCTTTCTAGAATCCCAAAATTTACTGTTAAATATAATAGCATTAAGCTTTTTTATACATCCATACTATTATTAATGCAATTCTCTATATGCCTATTGAAGCCTGACTTGAGTTTATGAGGCTTAGTAAGCATGTATAGATTTGCAGCCAGAATGCAATTAAATACAAGAAACTGGTGATGTTGGTTTTGATTGATTTTGTGCATGAAACCATGTTATTACACTGACATCAAGAAAGTGATATTGGAAGTTCTTAAATAATTAGCCATGTTAGAGAGTCATCAGTGAAATGGGTGGCATATAAATTTAATAAATAAATTTTAATATATATTAAAAGTTTCTAGCTGTAAATTTTTCAGTTTCTGAAGATTTCTATGAACAGAAAATAAAATTTGGATAGATTTTTCTCCTTGGAGATTTCTAAGAACGTAGGTTTTTGGTTACTTCCTATCTCATGAGTAAATAAAATAACTTGGAATCTACCTTGATATAATGCCAAAGTTCTGCCTCAGAAGATAATGTTCAATATTGATAATGTTCAATATTAAATGTCAATTCTGTAAGGGTTAATGTTACTTATTTTTAGAGATACATGAAGACAGAAATAAATTGGGGGAAATGAATATTTAAGATTTACAAACTGTAAAAATTGCATATAGAATTTGCAAAATAATAAATATATATATTTATAAGTTATATTAGAGTGAAATAAATATAATCATACAATAGTTTAACAGTTCAACAGGCAATACTAAAATTGGATCAGAAATTGATAAAAATGGCTGAAATGATTAAATTAATGGACAAAATAATGAACAGGAAGTTCTAATTAACCTGAAGCAGTACACTGCTTCAAATCTAGTATTTTAAAATACTGTTTTCCTTATTTTGGGGGAAAACAACTTTAGATGTGGCAGAAGGCTATGTAAAAAGTTGTAATCCATGAATTACATTTATATGTAATTTATATAATTTATAATTATACATAATTTATATATATATATATAAATTTATGTATATGTAATAATTTTAATTTTATAATTAAAATTTATATATATACATAATTTATATAGAATTATAATTTCAAAATTAAAGTTATCAGACTTCTTTTGAATATGATTTTTTTACAACAATGCATATTCCCAAAGCTTAATCTATCACTTGTCTAATGAAGAGAATAAATATACTTTCTAGTTGAAAGTATAGATAGCCTAACAATGATTATTATATGTAAAGCCAACTGAATATACTTTGCAGGAATATCAGGTTTAGTGAAACTTAACAGAAAAACTGGTAAGAAAAAAAGATCAATATCCAAAATTGTTCAGCTTTATAAAATTGTGTCACTTGCATTATTTTTTAAAATATGAATTAACCGTTTTGGCAGTACACATTGAATTAATACACTGTACTGTATAAAAACCAAATTTATTTCAATATTCTGTAATATTCAGAGTAAACTTAAAATTTACCTTCTATTTCCATATATCAATTGCCCTGTTTAAATTCTCCATCTCTTTAATTATGCAGTCTTTGACTTGTCAGTTCCTGAATCATATTCCAGTAACAATTTTTATACATGATCTAATAGATGTTTTGCCAAGTATTGATTGTTGCAATGGTGAAAATATTTTTTTTATCATTGATTATTACGTAAAGATAAAGGTTTCCCTCTTCAAGTCATGTCCAACTCTAAGAGGCGGTGCTTATCTCAAATTCACAGCCGAGGGAGCCAGCATTGTCCAAAGATGCGTCTGTAGTCATGTGGCTAGCATGACTATATGCAAAGGTGCATGGAACACTGTTATCTTTTCCACCGAAGGTGGTACCTGTTTATCTACTTTCATTTTGCATGCTTTCAAACTGCTAGGTTGGCAGGAGCTGGGGCAAATGATGGGAGCTCACTCCATTATGCAGTGCCTGGATCTCAGACTTGAGTCGCTGATTTTCGGCCAACAAGCCCCATGTCTTAACTGCTAGACTATATAAGAGCATTTACTCTTAGCATACTGAAAAGATGGGGGAGACTTGGGCAATATATTGACGACACTGAACAGTATTTTTTTTAATGATAAAGAATTCATGTGATAGTTGAATTCTCTAAGACTGAAAGACCATGGATATATGTAACCTTGTTTCAAAATAGTAATTTGTGTTTTTTTTTCTTATCAGCCCCCCATTGACACAATTTTTCCTTGATTGTGGGAGTTTAGCTCGGACTGATAAAAAACCAGCCATATGCAGAAGTTACTACAAACTTATTACAGAACTCTGGCATAAAAGCAGGTATGGTGTTACTTTCATTCTAATAGTGTTTTTTATCAAGCTTATATATAATATTTTCCCATGAAAATACTTTCCAAATAATGGACTACAGTTAATCTTAAGAATTAAATCCAGTATTTCATTACATATCTCTTTTCATACAATAGATTTTTGTCTAATTTATTCCTCAAATTCCATGATGTACCACCTACTTCTGATCTGGAGGCTTTGGATATCCTCTGAAACAATCTGAGAATGTCAGAGGGGGAAGGGGGAGATTCTAAGCAGAAAAATTCTGCTATAGAAAGATACTTTCCATGTCACAATTCTACTGAAGGGAATACCATTGGAATGCTTGTTAGTAGTAGGTATATGAACTAATATTTTATTTTGCAGCAACGTAGTTATTACTATAGCTGCATATTCATTTTCTTAGGATTAACAATAATAAATACTTTAATAAGTGGTAAAGCACTTTAATCAAAGACTTCCTACAGTGGAACCTCAGATTGCGAGCACCTCAGTGCACGAGATTTTTGCAAGATGAGCAAAAATTTTTAATAAAGTTAATTCGGTTGACGAGCAGCAACTTGCAAGATTAGCACACGGGAAATTCACAATGGAGCTGATGGTTCTTCTTGGTGAGTAAACAGCGTAAATTAAGTGAAAGACATTGAAGAGAAGAAACTCCCAAGACTCAGGCTCCGGATTCTCCTTCCAGACAGTCCCCTCCCCCTTCTCTCCTCTCCCTTGTCTCCTTCACGCCAGTCGGGACTGTTCTCAAAGCATGCACGCACACAAAAACACACCCTCATCACCCGGCACCATCCAGCCCATCCCCTGCTGCCCGTCTCTTTTCCCCTCTCACAGCATGGAGGCAGGTTAAGACAAGAAACATTTCCAAACCGCCCGGGAAAGACCCCCGGAAAGACTTTACTGAGGGAAAAGGGAAAAGGCCGTTTTGCCTCAGCAGCGGCAGCAACAAATCCTCTGATCCAGGAGGGGGCGCCAGACAGCAGCCAGCCAAGCAGCAGTCGAGGCCAGAACCTGCCTTGAAGCAGATCCGTAAGTGCTGGTTAGTTTGTTCTATTTCTGCCTTATAATACTTGTTACTTGTTTCAGATATTAGGGACAATCATTTCTACATAAAATTCCATTGAAAATAATTTTTTTGTGCATATTTTTGGGGGCATAGAATGGATCATCCTACTTTCTATTGTTTCCTATGGGGAACCTCGTTTCAGTTTAAGAGCATTTCGGACTAAGAGCATTCTTCTGGAATGGATCAGGCTCGCAATCCGAGGTTCCACTGTATTTAAAAGAAACATCCAACTCTGACTATCTACACTGGAATCACATCCATCAATAGAATAGATTATATTATATTTATAGAATAAATCCTTTTATACTCTGTATGATTGTGGTATAGGACAATATTCTTGATTTCCTAGCCTTATGGTCAAGATTTTTTGAACATTGATAAACTAAAGCATTGCATTCAGTTTGAGGAAGGGTATATGCAGTTAAATGTTTTTGTTCTAGGCCAGGAGCTGTGGTCCCCACAAATCTGTTTCAAGGAATTAAAGCAGTTAATCCAACATTTCGAGGCTATTCTCAACAGGTAAAGCGTTCTTTAAGACATTTTTATACCACCAAAAATTATTGTTGCTAAACAGTTGCAAGATTCAAAGTGATAAAAATAAAAAAACATATATGCACAAATAAAAAAGATATTGGGTGCAGTTTTAATAATGTTATTGAATTTATTGGAAAACTGAATTTTTTTAATATTTTTCTTTTATTTAGATAAGTTGATTAATTCAGCCTTTATAACTACACTATGATGTAATGTAAATATTTTACAATAGGAAGCTTAACTCTTTCCTGGGCAAACAACTAGGACCATATATCTTTTGCTTTAAAAATAATTAAATTGACAGAAATTTTGCATCTCAATCTTCAAAATGCTGTATTGATATAAAATATATATTTAAGTATAGAGATGTGCAGTCGTGTCCGACTCTTCGCGACCCCATGGACTGCATTACGCCAGGCCCTCCTGTCTTGCACTGCTTCCCGGAGTCTTC
>JANHZU010004146.1:57775-70194 GCA_032468055.1 Acrochordus granulatus | reverse complement strand
GAATTCAATTTGAGCAATACACTTTCTTTAGGAAGTACTTATGAGTGGCCTATATTATTTACTCATTTTTCATAATTCTGTTGTCTTTTCTGTACAGTTTCGATATTAAAGGAAACATAAAATGATCAGATAAAATGTATGGAATGCATCATGGACTTTAAGAGTGATGGCTAATAAGATTAGCGGAACAACATTGGAATTCCTCAGATGCAAGAAAAACCATTCATATTCCATTCATTTTGCAATGGTAGGAAACATTTAACATATTTGCACAAAATTATATTGTTTCTTGTATCATTCAGTCATACTATTAAAAGCTGTTATTCTAAAGACTGTCTACACATCATACTTCTCATTGTAATGAATCAGTGCTTTATATGGTAACTTATTTTTGTGCATGTTTATTTTATTAATGTTATTACTGACATTTTCTCTGTCAGTCCACTCCAAATTGAATAGTTTTGTATGTGTCTTAAGGCCACATATCTAAAAGCAGGCGTGTCCAACCTGCAGCCCAAGGGTCTCATGTGGCCCTTGACAGTTAGGAATGCGGCCCAACAAGATAATAAAATATATTAAAAAATAAAGGAAATTTGTTATTTTTATATATTACATCGCATATACATTAACTACATCGTATATTTCATATGCAGTCCAAAACAATTCCTCTTCACTCAGTGTGACCCAGGCAAGCCAAACAGTTGGACACTCATGCCTTAAAGATGTAGAAATATTTCTACCTAGCAGAGCCACATAACCTTCTAGAGTTTATACTTAAGTTCCATAAATGTGCTGCACCTTACTGCATTGTTTGCTCTTAATTACATCTCTGGAGCCTCATTCTTGCTACAAAATTTCTTCCTCTTCTGTTAATACACTTTATTGCTCTACAGTGTACTTGTGTGTTCTATTATTATATTGTAAATGTGATTGGAATCTGTTGGCAATGACACCAAGTCCTTTTTTTAATCTTTAATTCGATCTTTAATTTCAATAGAAATCTTCATTCAAAGAGTTTTCTTCAGAGAAATTTATCCAGGCCTTGCTGTCCTACTTCCTCATAGATTGGAAACAAAATAGTCCTGGGTATTATGAAGGAAGAATAAAATCACTCTCACATGCTCAACTTTCACCCTTGCCAGTCCTCCTGGCATTATTGGTCCTGGTATTCTTCAAGATTCTGCAATTCTTTAAATTCAGTGCAATGCATAATAGTAATCTTATAATTTATATTATAATAAAATATAATTTTATTATTTTTGTCTCTGAATCTTAGAAATAGTGAATCTACTCTTCCTTTTCATACCATAATGTAACAAAGAATTTTTAAGTTGGATAGGCAGGTTAGAAATTGTCTGCTTCTCTGGTTAATTACATTCTACTCTTACTTATTCTAAGTTGCTTTGGAGTTCATTTGAATTTGGAATACAGCCTCATTAAATATCACACAGTATTTATCTTTGGTTCTTTCCCAGAGAACATACGCACAAAATACCAGAATGCATTCCAGTGTATTCCAATTTATTCAGAATGTTCCAGGACATCTCTTGTTCATTAAAGTATTAGAATCCCTATAGAATCTTTGGTAACTCAGCTTGTCTTGAATTGGCTAAATGGTTAAATGGGATATATTTTTGTGATGTCTTTGCTTTTTCTAGTGTTAGAAGTAATTATATTGTATTTTGCTACTTTAAGATTCCATTTTTAAAATTGTATTTCGCACTTTGTATTTTTACAGACTATTTTTTTCATGTCAGAAATAACTTGTACAATATTTGTGCCATTCCAGTATAGCGTGCTTGTTCAGTCCATTACAGAAACATATGAACTATTATAGAAGCTACAGATTTGACATTTCACATTACATTATACAAATGAAACAAACAGTACTTATCATTTTCTGCTAATTATTTGTTGAATCTGACTTGTTTTAGTAGTCCTTGTAAGCTTTACATTAGATTGCAGCCTAAATCTGACCAGGCAATATAGAGCATTGAAATTACTAACGATGAATATAGATATCCATAATATATTCATCATTAAAAGAAAAAAACAGCACATTTTATATTATTGAGATTGTTTTGCTACAGGTTTCCATAGCTAGATTATTTATGTAGCTAGTCATAAATATACATTTTCCAAAATTTAAATAAATGTATAGCTTAATGGCAGAGATTTTCTTGCTTGCAAATAACTTAGAGGACATTTAACACATTATGTAACTAGACTTTAATAGACAAGGGGTAATGTTAAATTTACATTATGCAGAATTTCAGTACATGAAAACTGAGACTAGTTCAAACAATACCATTTTTCTCATTTAATTATGTTGTAGTTATGTTTTCTGAAATGTAATCTTATTTGCTGTACACAAATTAACCAGAATGTGTAGTGATTAATATTTTATTGACTAGTTCTAATCAACATTGTTGATAGTATATCATATCTTTCCTCTAATGGTCTTGATTGAATTTTTAATAGAATTAATAAAGCAGCTCTTAAAATCCAATTTTGCAACTATTAATTCTGGCTTTAGTCCATTTTTTTATAGTTGGTTGAAAGATAAAAGGTCAGATCTATTGCCCCTGTCCCCCAGGAGCGAGAGGAGACTCTGAAAATGACGACAAAACTTTTTTCTGAAAGTTGCATACATCAAGTCCAGCACCATAATTGTTTATTCAGAAGTGGTAGAAATCTCTCTTGGAACAATCAAGGCAAAGAAGCAGGATGAGAATCTTTCTGGAGAGAGGAGCCCCTATAGCTTAGGAGAGGGTCAAGTAACATCAAGTAGCAACATACTTCCAGCAACCAAAACAGTAGCCTGGAAAATTACAGCGTGCCCTTTCACAGTACTCATTAAACCTGCTCTTTGCAGCTTCAGAGGAAACCAGCATGACTGCAAAGTATTTTACTAGAGAATACTACTATCTCATCTGCTGGTATCACAAGTATGAATTTGATCATTGAGAGAGGTGATCCAGATATACGGTTGAAAGGGCAACTCAGATAACATCCTATAAGATAATGTAGAGGAGAGACAGAGAACCCAATCCTCTCTGTAAGAAGTCAAAGGGACACGGAGAAGCAAATAGCATAAACAGGGTAGAAACATGTCTACTAAAACACCTCTTAATTGAAAAATTGGGCAATACAGCACAGTCAGATGTGCACACATAGTAAAGAGTAATATCTCTGTGATGTTAAAGGATAGGGCTATGTAAGTTCTCTATTTCATTTTGAAATTACACCAATAGCCAAGCTTCAACCTTGACCCCACACACTATAGTGAGAAAGAAGAAAAAGCCAAAGGATGAAACTAAGAAAATTAAGAAAGAAAAAGTAAAAAGCATTCCAATCAGGATAGAGCTTGAGCAACAGCTCCTTTAAACATAAAAATACTTTCTGCTTTATTTTTTTTTAAATGTGACCAGATGGATCCCTTTAAGCACCCCATTGGGCTCACTCAGGGTTGCCATCAGATATACTCCTGACAAATAAAATGAACAGCAGCTAAAATCCTCAGGGATTATCTGAGGAGGAAATCCAAAAATAACTGAAACAAGTATATTTGTTTCAGGTAACAATTATCTCAGTAAAAATTGAAAGAAACATTGATCTCCTAAGCTTCTGATTTAAACTTTCAATTTACAAGGGAAATCCAAGAAAATCAAGGAGGTATGGAAAGATCCTTTACCTCTTCAGGTATAGGTAACATCTTTTTAAAAAAAGTAGGATAAGATCTATGTAACCAGCACACACACTAAAGTAAATCTGATGACTGTATCTGAAATGTTTTGTATTTATCATGCTCAGTTATTTTCAAATCTCTTTGGGCTAGGATGTGGCATTATTTATTTTATCTCCATACTCTTTATTTACAAGTGATGCTGTAAAGTGCAGGGATCCTTTTTTTTTTTGTATGCTGAGATTAAGGGACAGCAGACTCAGGTAAAGGATGGTAAGAGCAATTATGGAATAGAAACATCAAGGCAGACAGAGAGGTGGGCCAAGATGTGCAAAAGCCAGAGGACTTCTGAGAGGGAAGGGTTGAGATCTTCCAACTTCTGTCCTATGGAATCAGCATTGTTACTACAGTTCCGTACCCAGATTGGTGAGTCTTGCATGTCCGATAGTTGCCTGGTTAAAAAAAAGGCACTTTGGAAGTTCCACAAGAACCAAAACTTTGTTAACAAAACCAGCATTTTAAAGGCATGGGAGTATGATTACTCCTTGGGCATATTACTGTGTCTTGTTGATGTTAAACTTCCAAAATCTTTTAAAAAGGAAAATTCATTTCACTTTTAAACAGTGTTCATGGAACAGAATGTATAGTATACTTCATGTTTTAAAACAGCATGAGGGTATAGATATTATCATTGGCATATCCCAGGCTTTTCTGTTTGTCTGATACTGAGATTATTTTGGTAAACTATTGTATAATTTCTTTGTGTTTGTCCAGTATTTATATGATATTTATTCTTTCACTTATATGTACAGTTTAGTAAGTCTTCCACATGAAATCAAAGCAAGTACAATACATGCTTGCATCCTTATAATTTAAAAAAACGGGGAGGGAAAATGTGTAAAGTAAACAGTAGTATAAGAAATGAAACATGATTTTCTTGTTTATCTTGCAACAACCATTGCCTCTAAAAATGTATTGATTGACCTTTTTCTTTAAATTCCATTGAAGATTTCACTTTTTTCTGCAGTGTTTTGGTATAGCTATATAGTTACACTATTCTACAGGAACTAAATCTGTATATAGTCCCAAAAATTTGCAGGAATTGTTCATAACTGTTTAGGGTGTTTTTTTCCTGCCTTCTTCAGTGATTATTTACCATTTCCTCTGCCTTCCTTATATAATATATTAGGGGGTAAGGCTAATTTAGGTGATATAAATACAAATAACTGTATGGAGGATTTTATTGCTTATTACTTATCTATATAGGTAGTCCTTGTTAGTGACCACAGTTGGGAGCTGTAACGCTCCAGTTAAGCAATTGCTAAGTGAAACCACACCTGTGCTTACTATCTTCCTTCATTTTTCCTTTGCTTTATAGACCTGCAAGGATCTTAAATGCAATGATGGATCACAAAGTTATTTTTTCATCACTGTTGTAACCTCAAAAGGCAATTGTCCAAGGTAGTCATTAAACAAGGACTACCCATATTCATTGTTCTTGCATGATAAGAACAGAGATAGCAGCTTGCTTAATGAGTTTCAATTTTGCAGAAGTTAAAAACATCTTATTTAAACAAGGTACTAAAAGAACAGCAAAATAATCCCTCTTTCAGTTAGAATTGACTGTCAGTTGGATAATATAAATGGGGCATGAATACAGAATGTACTGATTCCTTGGCCTAATATCTTTTTGAAGTTCTGGACATTAGTACCCTATTGTCTGTCCTCTGTTCAGTTGTGTCTGATTCTCAGATATTACCTGGAAAAGTCCCTGCAATTTTTTTTAGCAAAGATTTTCAGAATTGTTTGCCATTGCTTCCTTCCTGGGGCTGAGAGAATGTGACTGGTCCAAGGTGACACAGCTGGCTCTGTGTCTAAGGTGGGACTAGAACTTAGGGTCCCCCGGTTTCTAGCCTGATGCCTTAACAGTTATACTTAGCTGGCTCTCATGTACTATATATAAGAGTGATTAAATGAGTAAGAGAGAATGGTTCATATATTCAGAAAGAGCTCTGTTACTTTTTTAAATGGGATCAAGTTGCAGACAGTTCTTTAATATTTTTATTGGATTCTTGGTGTTACTTGATTTTGCTTCTCTTCACATCTCATCACCAGGCTAGGTAACATCATCAGTGTATAGAGGAATGGAGCTTGTTGGCTATTTATATGTGGTAGATTGTCAATAACTTGATTGGGTTGTTGTATCTTCCTTGATTGTTCTTGTTTATCTCATTCTGTTTCCTGCTTATCTGAATATTAGTTAATAGGTATGGAATGTGGAAGGTCTGTTTGCCTCATTCCTCAACATTTGGTTGTTGTGGATGGACTTTACCTTAGTGTGTTTGTTAATAGCTGAAAAGCAAGTTTACATATATTTTAAGATTTGTAATTTTATAAAGCTGTACTTTGTTTCATAAAGAAGCCCCATTTTATACCATTGATTACCCTGGGGATATCCTGGGAATACCCTGGAGATTCTACCTCTGGGTTGTCTGGGGAACAGTACTGACTGCAGGGAGCTGCTGCTGCTGCTGGGAATTATAAACATTTGATGATGTTGCCTGCATCTTCTTAGGTTGCACAAGCTATTTTTGCCTCTTGTCTGTAATAACAGTTTACAACTGGTTAACCAGAAAGCTGGTTTTGGGCAAGGCAGTAATTAAGTTAACTAATTAAGAAAACCACAGTAGTTGCATTATAAACGGAGGTATGGTTAAATAGATATAAATTCACTTTCTCTCTCTCTCTCTCTCTCACACACACACACACACACCAACACAGATTTACTCACCCATTCTCAGTTCATATGCATTACACTCTTGTGGATATATGTTTATTTTCCCCAACCTACTTTCCCTGAAATGTGTTAGATTATGAACACCTTCATTCCAGCCATCAGGCTAATTGTGTTGCTTAAAGTTGTTTAATTTGTGTAATTTACTAAGTTTGGGGTGCTTGATCTATGTGTAAGAAAGGGTAATTAAGTTCCTTTCACATTCCTCAAAAGTATTCATTAAATCTGCACATTATTAATTGATTCTAGCTTCAGCTTACACATCTTTACTTAACCATTCTTTTTTTTTTTAGCTTGGGCATTTTGTTTTTTCAACTGGAAGTAACATGAGACTTTGGAAAATATTTCAAAAAGAGAATTGATGAAAACAGAGAAAGCCGCTGTTCTTTCTTTAGAAGTTTTTGTATAATATTAGAAGATCGGAGTACAATTCTTTAATGCTTTTATTATTGAATGTTGAATGAATTGTTCCCCCAGGTTGCTTGGAACTGATGGCCGGTTCATATCTTGCTATCACAAACTTGTTTGGCTTCTCTGTCTTCTGCTTTGAGACTTGAATAATTTAAACATCAAAATATTGTGAAATAGCTTTTTATTTTTTAATTTATTTTTATCCCACCTTTATTTTTATGAACAACTCAAGTTGGCAAACATATTTAACACATCTTCCTCCTCCTATTTTCTCCATAACAGCAGTCCTGTGAGATGAGTTGGACTGAGAGAATGACTAGCCCATTTTGTAGCTATGTGGCTACAAACAGAATGACTGATAAATTAAAATTCAGATTTTAAAAATGGTTCCAGTAGAAATAATTACAAAATTATGAACCAAGCAGATTCAGATATCTCTGTATATTCTCATTAATCCAGGACATGATTTGTAGCATAAATGCAAAAAATAAGACGCACTACATTAAGAAATATACTGTTGTACATAGACTCCCCCAAGGAAATCCTATTTTGTAAAACAAAATATGTTTTTTCCCTTGTAAAATCTTGTTTTTAAAAACATTTGATAAGAATGAAACATTAAATGGGAAGGATTGCTGTAGGTGTCATGGAACAATATTCATCTAATGGAACAATATTCATCTAATGCAGTGTTTTACAAAGCTGGGTACTGTATCCAAAATTGGGTACAAGTGGTTTTTCTTTGGGTAAAGATACACAAACCCGCTATCTAGTCACAATAGTGATATTTAAATTGACTTAAAATGTTTCACTTACATTGGGTGAAAAGGACTTTCTGATAAGCAATTTTGGATAATGAAGGAAAAAAATTGGGAAGCACTGATCTAACGTTTGCTGCAAGAGCTCTGCTTAGCTGGTGTCATGATTAAGCATGCTTAATTATTTTACCGACCATTCTGATTTCAAAGTTTAAATATACTTAAATAGTTTTTTAATAGAGAGTTCAATAGTTTGTCCATGGAAAAAAAACTATCTGTATGGTTGCTAAGTGTTAGCACTGACTTGGTGGCACACCAAGATAGAAAAAAATCAGTAATTTGTAAACTAGATTTAATCATTACCAATTTTGTGCAGTAAGAAGGTGGCAGTCCCTAACACATTATGCCAGAAATCCTCTGAGTTTTCACACGCCTGGTTCTTGAAGTAACAACTTCATGGTTCTTGCTGCCATCACTTACCTTCTAAGGAACATCTCACTTGGCATGCTTTCCACAGCTGTGGTATTTCAGGGGGATAGAATTCTCACACCACAAGTTCTTTCATGGCAATTATTAGATAAAGGAAATAAAATAATATTAGCAGTCCATCCTTCCCCCCTGTTGAAAGATAAACATAACAAAAATTAAACTCTATTAAAAAGAAAGAGAAAACGTTCTAATGAAGGCGCTGTTAATTGTATATATTAAAATGAAATAATTCAGTAATTCAAAGGAAAAGATAGCTGTCCAATTTCAAAATGTATGAAAAACATTCAGACAAATAAGAGATGAAAAACAAATCTGATGTCTGTTGCTTTGCCCCCATAGACCACAAGATGGTGCTGGTATAATTCTAGCAGAAATGGGATTTAGATTCCCAAATATACTATATACCATGGTATAAGGTGTTTTATAGAGCCCAAGCTGATTTAGTAATTAAAGCTACAAGTTGAATGTGCAAAATTTCCATAAATTTATAAAGTGACAATATTCATTGGCATACACAGTGCACAACAATTATACTTAGCACAGTTCCCATTTAACCCTTATGCTAGATACTAGACTTGTGGAATCAAATTCCCTTTCTGTTTCAATTGCAATCTGAAAATTCTGTTTTTCTGGAAAATTAATTAAAGGCTTGAGAAGAATGTTGATAGCTCTCTTGCTTTCCCATCCTTGGCACACTTTTTTACTCATTTTCTTTAGAAGTTTTCTCTGCAATCTCCCCAAAATACAAAGTTCTTCCTATCTACATAAGAGTGAATGGGGGATTTGACATTGTGTATTACAGATATCATGCTTCCCACATAATTAGTTCAAACTCACGTACTAGTTGACTCTTATTTAAACTGGTGGCTGTGAAACTTGAATTTCACAACAGAACCCCAAAGTGTTGTGTTTTGAGCTTTATAGAATAACTATAATTATTTCCTCCTCTCATATAAAATATCAGAGCTTGCTTTCAAAACTGTTCTTGTTAAACTGATTGCTTCAAAAGGATCAATTGAAACAGAATTGTGTTCCTTTTATTTGCAAAAAAAATTAAATTGCTTTTCATTGACTATTTTGTTGTTGTTGTTATTTTTCTTTGTCCCTAGGGGACAGAATATATTCCAATTTCATATTTTGTTAAATGTTGTAAGTACTGACCCCTTTATGGAAATAAATCTTTTAACTTTCCACTAGCCCATCTTTTTAATGGAAGAGTGGGAAAAGTTTTAAATCTGCTTTTAAAATCTGAGTGCTTCCTAGTTCCAGCTTTATTTGCACCTGATCAGCAAAAACTCACAAATTTAGTTTCCAGTAAGTATAATACATATCTTCTATTTTAGTTCCTAAGCACTTAAAAGTCTTACTGGTGAACTGATATTAGGATAATAATCTGATCAGTGTTTCAATGTGTGTATACTAGTTTTCCTTTTACAGCTTGTGAAAAAAGACTTTCTATTATAATATTTGTTAATTAAAATCTCAGTACCAGTGATAGTTTTAGTTTTGTGCATAATCATATTTATCTTCAAGGTTCTGTGTTTTTATAAATCAGCAATCTTTTATTTATTAAAAATCAATATTATGGCAACAGTATAACTGCAAACAAGAAATACAAATATATTCAATTTTTAGTGTTACACAAATATTGACTAACATTTAATCTATATAGATAACCTATAGTCAATATAAAATAGTATTGGACAAATCAACTCCAGATTGTACAAAAGTCTTTCACTTTGTCTCAATCAGAATAAGATTAATTAAAATGTTAATGATTATCATGGTTATATTAACAGTGCACTGCTGAAAATTAGATGAGGATTATTCTTTCAATTTGGTTTATGAGACCTTCTGTCTTTCCAAATTTTAATGTTTTAAAATTTATACATTTTATTTCTATCATTGCTTGATAGGACATTGCACCATTTTTTAAGTAAATTGAAATGGATTATTCAGTGAAAGCAGTATTTTTTTAATATTAATATTTCATAACTGTAGAAGTCATGACTTACTGTGAAACATATTATCTAAATATGAGTGGTAATATAGAATCCTTTAGTACTGAAAAATATATATATGATTGTCTTTTTATCGGAATAAGCAAACTACAATGCTATATAGAATTGCAGTTATACAGTTACTATATAATTTCTATAATGCTTTTCTCATTGTTTTGTTCACTTTTCTTTGAAGGTTTTCGAATGAGTGGATCATGAGGAACATACTTTAGGGACTTGCCATAGTATGGCTGCTTCTCGATCTACTCGTGTTACAAGATCAACAGTGGGGTTAAATGGTTTGGATGAAAACTTTTGTGGCCGAACATTAAGGAATCGTAGCATAGCTCATCCGGAGGATGTTCCTTCTCTTCCACAAGGAAGATCGAGATCACCAAAGAAGAAATCAGAATCTCTGCAAACTCAGAAGGGAAATAACAATGGAAAAACTAATGATGTAAAACAGCAAAGTTCTAGAGAATCATGGGTAAGCCCTAGAAAGAGAGGCTTGTCAACTTCAGAAAAGGATAATGTTGAAAAACTAATTATAGAAAATTGTGAGAAGAAACAAGTGGAACCTCTCTCACCAGTTTTAAAGAGAATAAAGCGTTGCTTACGTTCAGAGGCACAACATAGTTCAGAAGAAGTGCTATCTTCTAAAACAGGAAAAGATCGATTGGAACATAAAAATTCAGTATCAGACAGTGTCACGGTCAACTCAGAGCCTAAACGAGCTTGTCAGTTTCTTATATTGGACGACAGTGATAAAAGGGAGGCTAAAAAGGTAACTGCTTGTACAGAAAGATTAAATCATCCTTCAGTAAATAAAGAACTGATAGGTTGTCAATCTGTCAATGGGGTTAATGGGAATGGCTCAAGTGTTGCAAAGTGTGGTGATTGTCAATTGGATGGGGCCACTGCACAGAACAGTGCTGATTCCTGTTCATCTGAAGAAAAAAGTATAGCAGAAAATGAAAATACATCATCATTTTTTCATAACAGAAGTAAGAGGGACATCTTTATAGACCACAGTGTGCCTTGCACAAATTCACAAGAACAGTTAACATGTGGGGACCATAAACAATTAAAGAACTGTTTGTCTGAGGAAACTGTTAACCAGACACATGAGTCAGGTACAGGTACGGTGTCCTTTTCTGAAACACAGGCGTCTTTGTTAAGGGATTCTGAGGAGGAAGTAGATGTGGTGGGTTATAGCACTGCCACGAAAGAGCAGTCTGAGAACACCAACAGCAACCTGGTCAGCTACGACGGTACAACGGCTTCAGGTGAACCTGAACCACCTGTTTTGGACTGTGTTTCAGCTCCAGTTTCATCCACATCAGAATCTCAAGAACACAGGTACACACTGAGAACATCACCATGGAGGGCAGGCCCAGCAAAAAGTAGCCCTATCAAACGTAACTCCCCTTGCAGAGAGAATGGACAGCTCGAGGAGAGAAACCATAGTGTCCCTGAAAAGAACGTAGAATCACGTGTTACTAGTATCAATGGATCTGGCACAAACACTGAAATTGCTGCAAGTGAAAGAGAGAGTTACTGTGATACCGGAAATTATACAAGGGATGGACTAAGTAAATCAGCTTCAGAAAACAGACTTGTTACTCCATCCCTACCATCTGCCAAAGAAAGTGCCAGTCTTCATTCTATAGAAGAAGAGGAGGAAGAGCCTGACGTGTATTACTTTGAATCAGATCATGTGGCATTGAAACACAACAAAGAGTATGTGTAACTATGGTAACCGTGGATTCTCTATTTTTGTTTATTAATCAGATTTCTAGTTTTCAAAAATTATTCACCCTAGAACCCATTTGAAAAATTGGTTTCTTTACAAGACATTTAAATTTTATCTAGGGCAAAAGTAACACTTTTTAGTCTCCTATCATTACAGTTAAAGAGTTTTATATGGATTTGTTTTAAAATGAGTGTAGCAGAAAGTTACTTTTAAAAGGTACTTTCCTACTTGGAGGTTTATTTGGAAACAGACTTTATATACCTCAGGTTTCATTTTAAAATTCATTGATGCTTTTAATTTAATACGCTAAATAAGAGGTGTTAAACAATTATATTAGTATACATAGCAGAACTTAATAAATTCAATTCGGCATAATAATGAAAGTATTGCAAAAGGGATTATATATACAGTGGGGCAAAAAAGTATTTAGTCAGCCACCAATTGTGCAAGTTCTTAAAAAGATGAGAGAGGCCTGTAATTGTCATCATAGGTACACCTCAACTATGAGAGACAAAATGTGAAAACAAAT
>JANHZU010004146.1:46399-57461 GCA_032468055.1 Acrochordus granulatus | reverse complement strand
TACCATTTATTCTTCTCTTGATGTCTGTTGTATGGATGTAGCTATCACTTCTCGCACTCTCTCTGTCGGACTACTTTGTATGTTTGGAAAGGCATAATCTTCAAAGATCATGATAATACTAGTTTGATTCAGCAGTTTTATATATATAATCCAGCTCCATTGTTTATGGAACAATAAATAAGTATATTGAATTCTGTAATTCACATATGTTTAAATTTATTGTTCTTATACATTTTATCACTTCTAGTTAGCAGCCTACAAGATTTTAAATAGGTAAGGCAAAAACCAACAATTTTCAATAAAGAAGGCCATGTTTTTTAAAGTGGTATAGGGTTGGATGAGTGATTTTTAAAAGCAAAATCCATTTTGATATTTAAACTGAAACAAATTCTAAAAAGTCATACCATCACATACCACTTTTTTGCCTTTCAGGCAAAATGTTAATTATTTTATGTTGGGTTAGGGTTAGGGTTAATGTTAATTATTTTATGTTGGTTTGAATTGTCTTGGCTTTGTAAAAAAAAGGTACAGATTGTTTTTACATTCAGAACATTGCTGAGGGCGGTCTTTCAGTATTATCTTGAAATAATGTATTTTATATAAAATACATGTTTTTATATTGCATACTGATTTTATCTTTTTGAAATCTGAAACATTTTTGGCTTGTGATTTTCTCTTAACATCATCTGTAGATTTTTTTAAAATTTATGAGGATTTAAATTTCAAGTTCACTGGTTAAGCTAAAAGCTTGGTGAGAAATTTATACTGCTTCCATTTCCAGGTGAAAGTCTGCTTTTTTTTGTACCAAGGCTATTCGAATAGGTAATGTTGATAAATTACATCCATAACTCTTTTCTAAAAAGAAACTCTCAATTTTCAAAAGCAGTTTCATTTGGCACTTGCTGAACAACCATTAAAGTTGAAGACTAGTTTCAAATTTAAACCATTTGAAAAGTTGTCTTGGACTTGCATAAATTATTATCATATTATTTGAATATATTTTCAGCACACTTGAAAGCAGATGAGTGTTTATTGTTCATAGGTACAAGAATATGACAGCTCTGGCTGATTTGCAGAAAACTGTTAAATCCTTGAGAAGAAAAAAAAATAGTTCTTTCAATGACCAAATCAACAAACCATCTAATTTCTGATCCTTGAGAAGAACATAGATGAAAAGTTATATGAAAACTGCAATTATTGGTAAATGTCAACAACATTGATTTGATACTACATTTTCCCTTTAGGTTAATTTAAAATATGTAATATTTTTTTCTTCCCTGCTTTCCCTCTCTTTCTTGGTAAATCTTTTCTGGAATTAATTGTGTAAGCCAAAAATCAATTTAAACTTTATGAAATAATTACAACTAGGGTGCCTGAGCACATTCAGCTTAATTGCTATGAGTAATTTTTCCTGGGTAGAAAATTAAGAGTACTCCATTGGTTTTGCTGTAGATCAATTACTTTCCGATATTTTTATTACATCATACTAATTTTATATATTTCTAACATTGACTTAGTCTGCTTGAGGTAATTGTAGTGTCAAAATCAGCACAGCTGTACAGTGCATTGTTTTCTTTCTAAAAATAATTTAGGGGAGAGGAAGATAAAATAAACGCTTGGGAATCAGGTTATACAATCAAGGCCATTATCATTCTATTTACCTAATCATGTTTAACTGCATTTGTTTAGAATTCTAGCATATCAGACCAAGCAAGTCAGTTTTTGCTTTGAAGTTTTTGAATAAACCAGAAGCTTCTGTGTACATATCATGCCATATGTAAACGTAGCCATTTGAATTTCATTAGTTACTCAGGCTGGCAGGAACAGAGAAGCCATCATAAGCAAAGTATACACAAGACACTTGCTTGTACCTGATAAGCTTGGCTTCTGAATAAATATGAGTTATGTGCCTATGCAGACTATGTTTTCGCAAGTTAACTTTTCATTTCTGTGTAACCTTTTTTTGAGCCACTTTTGGGCTACATTTTGCTCTGGCCTAGATTTTATCAGATTTACCAGATAAATCTGTATGTTCATAATATGTGATTTCACAACAGAATATGCAAGAATAATTGTCAGGGAAAATAAATACTGATATGGAATGTGTCTTGCTTGTAGTGCAGGCAGTTTGATATTACAAGTAGTCTTCGACTTATGACCAGTCGCTTAACAACAGTGTGAAGTTATACAGACCTCCTCTGAGTTACTTAATGACTTGATTTTGAAGTTCTGACAGCTGCCTCCTTCCATGGTCCCGTGAGCACATTTTGGGCACTTAGCAGTTGGTCTGCATTTAGGACTGTTGGCAGCATTTTGCAGTCACATAACCCAATTTACAAAGTATTTTCTGGAAATCAGAGTTTCTGGTTTCTGGCAAAAAATGCTCCTTACCTAAAATGGGTTGCTTAATGACCGCAACATTCCTTTAACAACCGTGGTGTTCACTTAACATATGGCACAAAAGTCATAAAATCATGGTCAAGTGGTGACCCACTAATGGTTGGCATGATTTATGACCATAATTCTGGGCTCAGTTACAGTTGTAAATCAGTGACTACCTGTATATAGTATGCAAACAACTCTGTTGCATAAGGGTCCACTCCATTTATAGTATCAGTTTGCAGTCGTTTTTAACAAAGCATTTTGAAAATAAATCCACTTGAACAAATGAAGATAAACTGGTACTTTATAGTTTCTTTCTATCCAACATCTGTAAGCTGAAGCTAGAAAGGGAATGTATGTGTTATAGATGAAAAATTGGCACTTTCCAATAGCTTCCATCTTATTTATACTCTAGCATGGCAGTGTGTAGCTATATGTGTTATGAGATTAATCTCCTACATTAGTGTTTTGGGATGATGGGAGCTACAATTCAACAGTGTTTAAGGTGTTATAGTTTTACAACATCTTTAGAATTTCCAGATATATTTTTGCATCATTTAAATAGTAATTAAGTATTAGAATAAACTCATACATTTTGATCATATATTATATTCCATTTGGAATCATAACATGTTTTCTAGTTTCTATGGAATTTTGTCTTTGAGAAAAATAGCTAGGAAAAGTCAGCATTTGTTATTTAAAGATTAAAGGTTCAGTATGTCAAAGTAATGATATTATGAAGAAATACAAATGTGCATTTTTATGGATTGCTGTTAGTATTCTTTTCAAGATTTCTATTTTGTTATAAGCAGAAAATTAAAATAATAGAATATACTTGGAAGAGAAACTTAATTATAAATATTGGAATATCACAACCTAGTATATTCTTTAAATATTTACATAAGGGAACCAAAGCATAAATTAATTGAGAAAACATCATTTGGGAAAATAGAAATGCATTCAGTACTGCTCTTAGTGTAGCTTACTTTTTTAAATGTTATGTATGATTTTACAGGACAGCTTGATTGTATTTTTATGCTCCAGTCTATAATTTGCAGAATTTTGATCCCATATCATAGATAAAAAAATATATCAGTAAAGCCAATGTTTGGACCCTACATGAGCATAGCAACTACTATAAAAGCTTTTTGTTCTTCAGGATTTTGAGAAATCCTGAAAAACAGTTTTGGATACCTGAAAACAATTTGAAATCCTGTAAAATAACCATCTTTTTAAATGAACAAAAGGTAGGAGCTCATGTGGGATCTAAAAGCACTTTTCCAAAATCATTTCAAAATGAGTACTCCACTTTTATCTCTTATCTTTACTTTTATTTAGATTGCTTGGCTAGGACACCTTTATTTTTAAACAAAGGGTATACTTTCTTTGGTTTTTTTAATTTTAGCACAAAGTTTGATAAAAATGACATTGTGCAATATGTAATATATTTTATAATACCTTTATTTAATTAGTTGCATGAAAAAGTTCAATCTCTCTGCACAATTTGTATATTTCAATGAATTCCTAATTGAACAGTAGTTAGCACAGCCTTTATTATTTTCTATTAAATAGAAGATAAATATGACATCTTTCTGTAAATTTGAATGTATATCTACTAAAAAAAGCTAAAGGTTTCCCCTAACAGTTACATCTGATTCTAGGGGCGGTGCTCATCTTTGTTTTATAGCTGAGGAGCCAGTATTATCTGAAGAGGCTTCCATGGTCATGTGGCTGGCATGATAATATGCCAAGGTGCACAGGACACTCTTATCTTTCCCACTAAAGGTGGTACCTATTTTCTACTTTCATTTTTACATTCTTTCGAACTGCTAGGTTGGCAGGAGCTGGAGTGAATAATGGGAACTCACCCTATTATGTGGTGTCTGGATCTTAAACTCTGGCTGTTGACTTTCTGGCTGACAACTCAGCATCTTAACTGGTTGGCCACCATGCCCCCAACTTATATCTACTAATTATGTTCAATTTACAGATTTAAGATAAGAAAGTGATAAATAAGACTGATGCAGAAGTTTGAACATTCAATTTATTCATTGCTCTTTTTAAAGAATTGTTAAGTTCTTAGTAAAGCCTCAAAAGATTTGTTCATTAGCCCAAAATTAGGTAAGTTAAGACAGTTCCATAGGTGAATAAATATTTTGACTTTACAACTTTCCAGGTTGCAACTGTTGCTTGCAACAGTAATGAACCCTCTTCTGCCCTGGTAACTGTGGAGCATTGAAGATGAAGATACTCTTATAAAGCAGAGAAAGACTAAAGAGATCTAAAAACTTAGAGCTCGCAGTTCCAACTGCCAAAAACTGTGCAAAATGGAAATTATTTGAAATTGCTGAGGCAAGATCTGGAAAATAAAATCTAAAAAAATATAGTGCTGGAATAATTGTCCACAGTTCAGAATTGCTATACCATGATCTGCCCAGTAAAGTTACGCAAGGAAACCTTTTCCTCTGATTCATCTCTAAGTTATGATTTGAAGTATGCAAATGAAAGTACTTAGAAGCTGAACTTTTTTGGAACAAGGTGAAACCAAAAACATTGCTGAAACAAAAATGCCACAAATGGGGCTGTATGCCACAACCACATTTGGAGAAAAAAAGAATGAAACATTTAAATACTTCTAAAGTATTTAAATATAGTATTTAAAGAATACTTCTAATATCCTTTAGGGTGATGTGATGCATTAAATATTGTGCATGAAAAAGCAAAAATGGATACAGGTAAATATCAACATATCTTAAAAACTAATATCCCAAAGTCAGTGAAGAAATAGAAGCGAGAAGAAATTGGCTACTCAGTAAGATATGTGAAATATGCTTTCATATTGACCATGAAATAATTTATAGAAAATTTATAGAAAAGTTAGCTTTAAAATAGCCTTCCAGACTTGAATGTTATTTAAAAAATCTTTTGGAGATCTCAAACATTAGTGTGTTTCAGGAGATTTAAGAATATTTCTGAGTTGGAGTTCTGCAAGGAAGGCTGGGAGAAAGAATCCCAAAGAAGGAACAGAAGGATTTTTACCACAGTACGGGAAACATTTGGGTGCTATTATTTCTGCCAAAGGAGGTATTAGAAAGTATTGTCTGAAAGGGTATCCACATTTATGCTGCTGCCTTATTCACCATTTTTCTTTTAATATGTAATACACATTTAAATTTTTATGGAGATGTCATGTTTAACTTTGTACTATGTAGAGATTGTACTAACTCCTGCTCACTGATGGATTCACTGAAAATATGCAATAGCACTTAAAAGTTTGTTAAATTTTTAATATTTCTACATAAATATCACCTAAATTGTGATCTGTTCATCACACAAGTCTTAAAACTAGATAAAGAGAATCCAGTTAAATGAGACAAAAATATAGGTGTTCACTGATTTATTGAGGAAAATGATCCAAAGTTACATATTTGTATGCGGCAAAAGAATGTGAACCTTTGCTTTGATTAACTGGTGTGGTCTCCAATGAGCAGCAATAATTCCTGTTAAACATTTACGAGAACTGTTCATTAGTCCTGCACATCAGCTTGGGGAATTTGAGGCAACTTAGGGATGTTGATGGCTTCCTTGAACTGCCCACTTCAGATCCTTCCACAACACTTCTTAAGGTTTAATTCAAGACTTTTACTTGTCAGTTACAAAACATTAACTTTCTTCTATTTCAGCCATTTTTTGTCATATGTCTTGCTATGTTTTGAGTCATTGTTTTGCAGCACTTTGTCTTAAGTTTCAAGTCATAGACACATACCCTGACATTTTCTTAAGAATTTGCTGATGCAATTCAGAATCCATAGTTCAATCAGTGATGGTAAGGCATCCTTGTTCAAAGGCAACAGACTAGGCCCAAACCAAGATGTTGCCACCACTGTGTTTCACAGATGGAATAAGATTGTTATGCTACAAGGCAGTGTTTGCCTTTTGCCAAATATTATGCTTTTCATTCAAATGAAAAAGTTCTGTTTTAGTTTCATCCATCCACACAACATTCTTGTTGTGAATGGATAAGATAAGCCTTCTGTCTTATCTGCGTGGTCTTTTGCAAATTGTAGACAGGCAGCAACATTATTTTTGGAGAGCAGTGGCTTTCTCCTTGCAATCCTGCCATGCATATCTCTCTTGTTCAGTGTTCTGATGGTGATCTGAATACTGACATTTGCCAATGCAAGAGAGGCCTTTAGTTTCTTAGACATTCCCATGGGATTCTTTAAAACACCCTGGAGTATTACATGCCTTGGTGAGATGGCGTGATCTTGGTTGGTTGACCACTCCCGGGAAAAGTAAAAATGGTGTTGAATTACCACCATTTGTACACAATCTGCCTGACAAAGGACTGGTGGAATCCAGCTCTTTGGACATAGTTTTGTAATTGTTTCCAACCTGCTGAGCATCAACAACTGTTTTTCAGAGATCCTCAGAAAGCTCCTTTGTTTAAGCCATGACACACTTCCACATGTCTGTGTTGTGAAAACCAGTCTCTGATAGTGAATTCCCAGAATTATGTTGTTTAAATGAGGCAAAACTTCCACATTCACATCTGGTTGTCATCCCATGTTGAAACCCCTAACTCTAATTTCCCCTTCAAATGACCTGATAAGCCTAGAGGTTCACATACTTTTTGCCACACAGAAATATGTAGGCTTGAATTATTCCCTCAAATGAACAAGTATAATGTTTTTGACTCCTTTGTTTAATTGGATTCTCTTTATCTAATTTTAGGACTTGTTTGGAGAACAGGTCATGTTTTAGGTCACATTTAAGCAGAAATATTGAAAATTCAAAAGGGTTCACAAAATTTTAATCAACCACTACAGTTTGAAGAGAGATGCTCAAACTGCATTAACTGTAGGTTTGCAGGACATCATAATCATTTCTTACAGATAAGGAGCCAGTTGAAAATAAATTCTGATTTATTAAAACCTATTTTTTCCTCAAAGATAGTAACATTAGTATTATATGTATCTTACAGAATATTAACAGATTTAGATGCAGTTACTTTGATCATTCAAAGTGCAAAACTAAAAATAAGGTACTGTTTTTTAAGTTTCTAAGGATGAGTCAAATCAAGCTGATGTCAGGAAGTGGGTTGAATGCGTTATAACTTTGAAAAAAAAGTTTCAGAAGAGATTGAACATAATGCTTTTTACAGTTTGTCACTGAGCAGTAGTTACTGTTTTGTTATGTGGTAAGTTGATCTCTATGTTTGAAGATTCTTGTGTTAATGTATAATGTTTATTGTATATCCTGTTTGATAGCTTTAGTTTTAGTAATAATGGAATTCTTGTTTCAAGGTTGCCATTATTTTTTTTCTATTTAGTTAGACATTTATTTCATTAGTTTGTAGTAGAATTCACAACCTCAGAAAGGCTGATTAATTTCATAATAAGTTATATTCATCTGTGAACATGTAAATCTCCAGATGTATGAAAAATTTATGCAAAATTTTTAAAATGTGATATTCGGTTAATAATGGCAGTATTGGAATTTCTATGTGATACAGAGTATTTCTTCACTATAAAACATTTTCTCTATTCCACTATAAAAGCTCTACTGCACTCTATTATTAGTGAAATATTGTGCATATTTTGTTTAGAAATGTAATTTTCTATTGTGGCTTGCTTTTAGATTATATGTTCAGCTGTAGTGAGGAAATACTATCATGCATTCAATTAAGCGCATCAGTTAACAAAACCAAGGTATTAATGATACTAGGTTATACAAATCAAATTTGTATTATGTGTAATGTGCAGGAACATGATTTGCTACTTAAATTGTATTCAAGTTGCTGATACAGTTACTCAAATTGAGATAGCATCTGATTCTTCATTATATGAACACAGGCTACTATACTCCTGAATAACTTGAAGAAATCCCAGCATATGCATGTATGATTAAAATAACTATTATACTTTGTTTATTTGTGGCATTTGGGTACAGTTGTGCCATTTTAGAGACCTCCAATAAGGGTTTTATATGACAGTTCATGCGTATTTCCAGTTTTTCTTTTTTAGGATAATGTTACATATATGTCTATGAGAGAGGAAGAAGTTGAGAAAGAACTAAGCCTGAAGGCTGAAAACCTTCATTGTGATATTCATTTTTATACAGAATTCTAATGAAGATTTATTAAATTTAAGAAAAGCCCTAATATGCTTCAAAATAATTTTGTTGCCATCTGGAAACAAGACATTTGATTATTGGGCCAAATATACATTTATGTGGACTGGAGGTTGAGCTTAAATTACTGTCTTTGGCAGAGCATTAGAATGTTGTCTCTGGTATGTATTTCGGTAAACTCTCTGGAATTAAATCTTTGACTTACTTGATCCAGTCAGAGGATTTCATATGAATTTATAGAAATGCCGTTCTAAGTCCCACTAACTATGCATTTATAGAATTGACTCCCCAAGGAGGCTTGCCTGGGTTGCTGTCTTTTAGGAAATATTGATACATCAAAATAGTATGTTGAACTTTGAAAACTTAAGTAATTTGTTTTTCTTTTGTTGAGTATTTTCATTTTTGCTTTGTTTTTAATTGAAGAGCAAAATATAGATGATTGAATTTAATTGAAGAGCAAAATATATAGCAAAACAAAACAAATAACATAAGGGAGATTTTGACCATGTTTAATTCTTTTTATAAGACTCTTGATTAGAGGCATCCAAAAATATGTTTTTTGCTCAGACAGGATTTGAGCGAAAATAAAAATGAGGCACTAGTGGTTTGATCTCTCACAGTTTATTAAAGTCTGGATTGGTTGTTATCTTCTGAACTTAGATACTGCTATATTGTTTTGGTCTTTTTGTAGGTTGTAAAATGTTATAATAAGGAAGAAATGAAAAAATCCATTTCATATTTCTGAAAGCCAAATAATGATTATTTCCGAGAATGCATTCTCCTACTGCCTTTTATTTAACTGCCTGTATTGTGAGAGAGTAAGATTATTCCAGAGATACAAGTAGTCCTAGGGTTATGACTACTCATTCAGCAACCATTCAAAGTTGCAAAGGTACTGAACATGGGAAATTTAGGATTGATCTTTAAAGTTGCAACTATTGCAGGATCCCCATGGTTACATGATCAGAATTTGGGCACTTGGCAACTGGCTAGCAGTTACGAAGGTTACAGCATCCAGCAGTCATGTGATCACCATTTGCAACCATCTCTTGCCAGTTTTGTACAAGCAAAGTCAATGGGGAAGCAGGTAGGAGGTCACAAGTTGTGCCCAATCCCACCACTTTTTCACCTGCCTGTGGTTTGTAGCACCTGCCTGCAGCACTTGCCTGCACTCCATAGCACCGGCCCACCTGCCTGTCAGTTGTTCTCACTTATTAAACTGCTTGCCTGTGACTTCCACCTCTTCCCATGTTGTCGTAAAGCAAGGTCCTCACATTGTCCTGGGGTTACAATAGCAACTGGAACTGCTGGGATCATATGATATCTCACTTTACATCTGCATCACTTAGTGATGGAAATTGTCCCAATTGCTATCGGAACCCAAGGTTTACCTGTAAGTATATACATTCTGACAGGTATTGATAAGAGATGTAGCCTTTGTTTTTTAATTTTTTTTTAGTACAGTGGAACCTCGGATTGCAAGACTAATCTGTTCCGGAACAACGCTCTTAGTCCACAATGCTCTTAGACTGAAATGCGGTTTCCCATAGGAAACAATGGAAAGTTGGATGATCCGTTCCACACCCCCAAAAATATACACCAAAAAATCATTTTCAACGGAATTTGATGTAGAAATGATTGTCCCTAATGTCTAAAACAAGTAACAATGATTAACACTCAATATAAAGCAGAAATAGAACAAACCAACCAGCACTTATGGATCTGCTTTGAGGCAGATTCTGGCCTTGGCTGCTGTCTGGCGCCCCCTGCTGGATCGAAGGATCCGCCGCTGCTGCTGCTGCTCAAGGCAAAATGGCCTTTTCCCTTTTCCCTCAGCAACATCTTTCCGGGGGTCTTTCCTGGGCGGTTTGGAAATGTTTCTTGTCTTGACCTGCCTCCGTGCTATGAGGGGAGAAGAGATGGGCAGCAGAAAAGGGCTGAATGGTGCCAGGCAACGAGGGTTTGTGTGTTTTTGTGTGCATGTGCGCGCGTGCTTTGAGAACAGTCCTGGCTGGCATGAGGCAGATGAGAGAGAGGAGGGGGAGGGGATTGCCTGGAAGGAAAATCCGGTGTCTAAGTGTCAGCAGTTCCTTCTCTTGAATGACTTTCACTTAATTTACACAGTTTATGCAGCGAGAGAGGAGAACTGTTGACTCTGTTGTGAGATTTCCTGCGCGAGCTCATGGTGCAGTGTTTGTCTTGCAAGTTGCCGCTTGTCAACCAAAATAAATTTTATTAAAAAATTTTGCTTGTCTTGTGAAAACCTCGTGCACTGAGGTGTTCGCAATCCGAGGTTCCACTGTACTGTTAAAATAATAACAGAAAAAGAAACAAAACACAAAGATAATCATGATAGAAAAAAAGCATTTTAAAAAGTGACAAAAAATACAACAGAAAAAAGGAAGTATAAAATATAACAATAAACAGTTTCAATTCTATATATATTTACCTAATGCAAATATTATAAAAGTATGTATATACAGTGGTGCCTCACAAGACGAGTAACTCACAGGGCGAGAAACTCACAGGACGAGCAAAAATTTTAATA
>JANHZU010004146.1:31526-46299 GCA_032468055.1 Acrochordus granulatus | reverse complement strand
GGCGTGGAACGGATTATCTGACTTTCCATTGTTTCCTATGGGAAACTGCATTTCGCTTTACGAGAATTTCGCGCTAAAAGTGTTCTTCCGGAACGGATTAATCTTGTCTTGTGAGGCACCACTGTATTTATTTCCAATATACTTATATAATTTCCAAATTGTATGTAGTTCTAATATACTTATTGTTTGCTTTTGTAAACCATGAGGTTGCCTCTGGACATCAGCAAGTTCTTGAATATGCCAGGGTGTGATTCAATTAGCAAGTTAGCTGGAGTGCCAGCATGGATGCTTGTAATTAAACTGAGTGAATGAATGAGCCCATCTCTTTAGGTTTTTGGGCCTTTGGAAAAAAGCATGAGCTGTACTGAGCCTTAGGGAAGTAGAGTGGGAATTGTTTCTGCCTGGCTGCCATTGCTTTTCTGAGCACAGACAGCAATCCCAGCTTCACAGGAACTGTGACTTCTTTCTTCCTGTTTGATTTCCCCATTAATTTTGCTTGTGACCTTGGGATGCCAAAGCAATTAGAAATCTGGGACAGTTGTCTGATATCCAGATCATGATTCCTTTATCTGAGGAGACATTGTGACAGCTAGACCTTTGAGGATCAGTTGTAAGTACCACTCATTTCGTGCCATTGCTGAACGATAGTTCTAATAGTTGCTGAACAATGGTCAAGTGGTTGTTAAATAATGACTATGTCGATATAAATAAAAGTTTCCCCTGCCATTTGTGGCCAACTTTAGGGGGCAGTACTCATCTCCATTTCCTAGGCGAAGAGCCAACATGCATCTGAAGATGCTTCCGTGGTTGTGTGGCCAGCATGACTATATGCTGAGGCATATGGATGCTGTTACCTTACCACTAAGGTGGTACCTATTTATCTACATTTTTACAAGCTTTTGAACTGATAGGTTGGCAGGAGCTGGGACAGACAATGGGAGCACACCCTGTTGCATGGCAGTGCTTGGGTCTAGAACTTGGACTGCCAACCTTCCAGCTGACAAAGCCCGCGTCTTAATCACTCCTATCACTGCGCTCATGTCTATATATGCCTGTGCTATTATGTTTTTTTGGGATTATAGCAGTCCTTCTTTAGGAAGTGTATCAGTTTAGGGTAGTCCTTGACTTACAACCACAATTGTAACTAGAATTGACATTGTAAATCAGTCATAAAGTGAGTCCATTTACTACCATTTTCACCACGGTTGTTAAGCAAATCCAGTTTCCCCAGTTGACATTGCTTGCTGGCCACCTGGAAAGATTGCAGATCACAATCAGGTAATCACAAGATTTTGCAAACTGTCATTGTAAATGCAACCCAGTTGCCAAGCATCCAAATTACTTGAGAGCCATCTAGGATCGCTTCTGAGATTAGTGGCATATAAATATGACAGAATAAATAATTGCAATCACATGACCATGAGGGTGATATGATGGTCATAAGTCTGAGGACAAGTCATAAGTTGCTTTTTCTGAGGCTACTGTAACTTTGAAATGTCATTAGATGAATGGTTGTAAATTAAGGACTACCTATATATTCAGTTTCTCTAATGAAGGTGGTAATACAATAATATATAGACTTAAGTGTTATATGGTTTTTAATTCACATATATTTATATTTAATGTATAGAAATATCCTTGTGTGTTCATGTTTTAAAACAACTAATTAAAAATTAATCTATTAAAAATTATTAAATTTAGTAGAATTATTCTCAATCAGTGCAAATCTCTGATTATTTCAGATAAAAGTTAGGCAAGCAGAGAGATTATATGAGTATATATAGGAATGTATAGCAGTTTTAGTTTTGCTCTTTAATAGTGATATCCAGTACTTTAAACAGATTATTTGCTCTTAATGTCTGTTTTTGTCAAAAATATCACTTTTTAGATCTGCAAAATCTCTTTCAAACTTAATGTTAAGTAATTCTTTTATGCAAAGAGCATGATTGAGTGAGAACTTACCGAAACCACATACATCAAAATGTTCTGCCTATCTTAGAAACTGTCATCACAGTGGGTTTTTAATTGTTTTAATAACAATTAATAATTGTTAATTGATTAGGTATAAGTAATCTGTCTTGCATGTAATGTAACCTTCATTTGCATAACCAATCTGTCTTCTCTTTGCATCCCTACCTCATCCCAATGAATATCTAATATCAGTTTAACTACTCTAATGAAATGATTTGTAGCTTATAATTGTTCATATCTTTTAATAAAATTTGTTAGAAAAGATGCTAACAGCCTCCTGATTTTTGGCTATCATAGACTGACAGAGGTTTCCTCCTGTAATGTTTGCAGTTAGAATGACGTGTATTGTACAAGAGGTATGGGAGTGATCTTGCTGATGTGCAGTGAATAATCACTGTTCTTTTAGTGAGAATATTATTGTCTAATTCTGCAGAGTATTAATTTTCAATATAAAGTATTTGCAGGAATTCACTACAATCTCTGCAGTTGCCAGCATATTTTTCTTGCCTGAGTTGGAAAGAAAATTGCTCCATAAACCATTTTAACTAAGAATTTTTGATGTTTCCATTGAAAGCAAAGTATTGATTCATGAGTATTTATTCTGAGATGTGCTTAGGATTTTGCTCTAGTAAGTATTTGATCCAAACTGAATTTATTTATATATATTCATCTCATTATTCATGAAATAATTTTCATAATTTCATAAAAAGCAGCTAATAGTTATTGTTAATGTCTACCTGCTCTCCTTCCCCAAAGTAGTAATACTGATTCTTTTGTGACTTACTGATTCAGTTAAATATTGTTTTATTAATGCCCCTGAATAAGATGATTAGCCAAAAATCGTGTTTTCTGCTAAATAAATCCAGTCATGAAAAAAAAATTGCCTTTTCAATTTGATAAACAATTAGACTTTTAAGATGTAATTGTCTGAGCAGCGTGACTATAACAGACAAAACTAATAGCTGTATTAGCTTTAACTTTGTGGGATTGTCAATATTTACCTGTTTTCCTTATAAGAAAGAATATACAAATTTAATAAACTTTAAATTCACACTGAATATTATACTGAAAAAACTGGTACAAGATGTTTTGCTATTGGATCATTGGATATTTGGTGGCAATGTTGTACTTATACAGTGAAAAACATTTTGAAAATTGAATTTCCTTTCCAACATGCAAATTTTTTTGAATTTACTAAGGCTTTCAGTCTCACAAAGTATACCAAATTAGCTTTGTACATGGTAGCTGCTACAAGAATACTCTGTGTTTCCTACTAGAAAGTCTTCCCATTTCCTTCTTTGGAAAAATAGCTAATAAAGTAAATCACAATATCTAAAATAACTGACTTTAAACATAAATCTAACAAATAGTTTAATGAAAATTGGAAACCATTTTGGATTTTAACTTTATGCATATTTGTCCAAAATTTGGGCTGATCTTAAAAAGTCTTCATTAGCAGAAATTACTGCTATTTTTAATCTTAATGTATGATTTATATTGCACTGATTATTGCTTTTGATATTCATATAAAATTTAGATTTTAAAAATGATTTGTGGTTTTAAAATGATATAGTACATTTAGTTATTTAAAACTAATCAATAAAATACTGAAAATGTTAACCTAATTTTATGATGCTTGTAAATCCCAATTTATTCACTTTGTTTATTTTTCCTTGTCTAACTTCTGGGTTGTATGTCTTTTATTTTTTTAAACCCTTAATTAAAATATATGAAAATAATTTAGGAAGAAGCTAAGTAGAGATAAATTTAAATTGATATTGCTATTACGATGGATTGCCCATATATTTTTATCTGCAAAAAAGTAATATGATTATATTTAAGTTTATTGCAAGAAGACTGAGAGACTTCAGAATTTTCTATTGTTTTTTTCATGTGTTAATATCCTGAAGAGGCACGGTGGCGCAAGCGGTTAAGAGCTTGGCTTGCCGGCTGGAAGGTTGGTGGCCCAAGTTCAAGACCCGGCGTTGCTATGCAGCAGGGTGAGCTCCTGCTGTTCCGCCTCAGTTCCCGCCAACCTAGCGGTTTGAAAGCGTGCAAACGTGAGTAGATAAATACTCATGTACTGTGTCCGTGCGCCTTTGGCGTCTAGTCATGCCGGCCACATGACCACAGAAGTGTCCTCAGACAAACACTGGCTCTTCAACTTTGAAACAGGGATGAGCACCGCACCCTAGACTCGGTCACAACTGGCAGGTTCACCTTTACCTAATAGCCTGAAACAGAAGAAGAATGGCACATAAAAAGAGTACAAGTTGAGTGAAAAAGAATATTACTGTCAGTTTGAATCTTAGAATGCAGTCTCCTTACATGTGACGTTAGGTGGCAGACATGACAGTGTAACCCACCAATTTTTTTTAAAAAATACATCAATCATATGCATTTTTTAACTTCTCTTTTAGGCTAGGGATATGAATAAGAAAGATTAAACTTTTTTTAATATAGTTAAGCACACTGAATTTTTTATATAGGCAAAAGCAGAATGTTCACATTAGGATTAAAGAAGCTGGTAGATATAGTTAGGAATGAACATCTGATACTAAAAATGTGACTTTGTATACAAAAACAAAAGAGATTGACAATTTCTTACGTAAAGAATATATTAGTCTGAACTGTGAATATCCCTGTATCATTTGTGGTGGTGGTGATGATGATGATAATACTACTACTACTAATAATAATGAAATGTTAAGATCCTATCGAGGAGTTTATAGGGAGAGAACTGAGTATTCTTCCCACACCTCTGGGCAAATTTACAGCTTCCTAGGGCTTTGTTATTTAAAATGATACAGGCATCAGAGTGTAATAGAATTTAATCCTACCCTCCAACTTGTTCCTCTCTAGTTTATGAATTATAATCTTCATCCTCCTCTTTTATATTGGATTTATAATCCACACCTTGAGTTTATACATGTATTTCTTTCTAGAAGCATTTTTAAGAAAAAAAGCAATGAAGTTACCAGTACAGTGATACCTTACAAGACGAGTATCTCACAAGATGAGAAAAAAATTTAATAAAATTTATTCCGCGAGATAAGCCGCGACTCACAAGACAAGCAAACTTTGCGCGATGTTACACGTCATCAGTCAGCATGCTCTGTATTTCCCGTTCAGGAAATGCCGCGTGGCTTACTCCATTGCCGTACAGGCGGCAAGTGAGCATGTGTTTTGCCGACGCTACTTCGTGGCTTACCCCATTGCTGTACAGGCAGCAAGCACGCATGTGTTTCCTGACGCTACCACATGTCTTATTCCATTGCCGTACAGGCGGCAAGCGTGTGCGTTTTCCTGACGCTACCGCGTAGCTTACTCCATTGCCACACAGACAGCAAGCATGCACGCACACAAAGCAGAAATTGTCCTTGTCCAAAATAAAGCAGAAATTCCCCCTCGTTGCCTGGCACTATCATAGTCTCTTCTCCCTTCATAGTACGGAGGCATGAAACATTTCCAAACCACCCACGAAAGACACCCAGAAAAGCATTGCTGAGGGAAAAGGCAGTTTTGCCTCAGTAGCGACGGCAGCAGATCCTCTGAGCCGGCAGGGGGTGCTGGCCTAGCAGCAGCCAGCCTAGCAGTAGCCTCAAAGCAGATCCATAAGTGCAGGTTAGTTTGTTCTATTTCTGCTTTGTATTGTGTGTTAATTGTTGTTACTTGTTTCAGATGTTAGAGACAATCATTTCTACATCAAATTCCATTGAAAATGATTTTTGGTGAATATTTTTGGGTGCATGGAACGGATCGTCCGACTTTGCATTGTTTCCTATGGGAAACCTCGTTTCGCCTTAAGAGCATTTTGCGCTAAGCGCGTTCTTCCGGAACAGATCAGTCTTGTCTTGTGAGGCACCACTGTACTTTCTTAGCAACATTTACAGACAGATTGGTTGCTGTTTCCTTTATATAGATTCAGACTGATATTGATTCAGAATATTGGAGTTGTTTGGTGATGGGTTTTTGTGTGTGTGTGTGGTGATGATATAGTAGGTTGCTAGAAACTTAATCTCCAGTGAGAAAAAGTTTGCTATTTTGTGGCTTCCACAGCATCTAATTTTTATATCTGCAACATGTATTTTATTGTTAGTTTCTAAAAAATGACTTGTACTACTATAATTGAATATTAAAGGAATTTCTGAATTTTAAAAAATACTTGTAATATGCATGGTTTTGTTAATATTTTGCTTGACTCTTTCAGATAAGTGTGCTGGGTGCTAAGGCTTTATTTTTGTTTTCATTTCTGCTTCTACTTTGGTTTGCTTCTGCAGAGAAACCTCTAGTGAGTTGTTTCCCTTTATCTCTGTAGTTATCAGAGACTGTTACAAACGATTGCAGTACTCGAGGCTCAGCGTACTCAAGCAGTTCAAGATCTTGAGAGTTTAGGCAGACACCAGAGAGAAGCACTGAAAGATCCCATTGGATTTGTGGAAAGTCTCCAGAAGAAGGTATTGCAGTGGGAATTCTCTCATAAGAGATGTTTGATAATTAATTAAAACTTGATCTCCTGCAGTTAGTGAGAGTAGACAGAAATAGGAGAGTAATGCTCACTGCAGAGGACCCTGGTTTCTTGAATCTGTTATTCTAAATCATTTCTTCAAAGCTGTGTTTATTTGAAGAATGAATTAGTCCTTTATTTAAGATATCTGATGAATAATGGTGACACCAGTTCCTTTCTCCCCTCAGTCTGACTTTGTACCAGTTTTCCACATGGGATTGCTTCACCTGATGTGACCTTGCTGAAATATGCTCTTGAATTATCAGGAATTAGAATGGCTTTCAAGATCTAGTCTCAGTTTGACTGTCAGATTCACTGGTTAGTAGGAACTGAATGTGAAGCAATCGAATTCTCTAGATTGGATACTATTTTTTCTCCAGATGGCATCTTCAGTCATCATTGGTCTCCTTTATAATAAGCATATACATGTGTTTAGATTGGAATCCTTGAACACCGTGGTCCCCCTCATATATTCAACATCCGTAAAGCAGCATGGCAGACAATTAGGGTATGAACAATTAATTAGGGCAGACAATTAATGTGCAGGTCTGAATTCTGCAGGTAGTTTTCAGTAGAATCAGTCATAGGGAGATAATATGGTCTTGTGCAATTTGTGTAGTATGTAGGGGAAGAGGGTGCATACCTCATTAAACGTCAAATATTCTTGTAAGCAATCTAATTGTATTGAAAACTACCTCCAGATAAAGGCTATGTCATGTTTTACAACAGTATTCCACCAGTTTGTTATAGGATAATAGCAGCCTGAATGTTCGTACTGGATCTTTGTAGCCACTGTTACTTGTAATTTAAAGTTTTGCAGAGTAGATTTTGGAATTGTATCACAGCTAAATATGCCATTTGGTAATTTTTCTCTTCAGATTATTTTTGTGGAATGTATTTTATTAAAGAACAATACCAAAGTTAGAAAACATGGAAAGGATATAATATCTATTTTTTAAACATTGTTTAGCTTTAGGTTTTTTGTTTCTGTTCTTTGGTCTCCTTGTAGCCTCTCTTAGTTCTTAAGTATTTGTTACTTAAGAAACAAATAATTTACTTAGCCGCCGAGAGTCATTTTTGAATTCGGCAGCATATAAATTTAATAAATAAAAATAAATAAATGGTAAATAGACAACAAACGGAGATGAAATTGTGAAAATCTGGCTGTAACAATTTTAAATATATTAATGAGCCATCATTTTCTGTTTCTAATGTATTTTATATACTATGTTTTTATTACTTATTAATAATTCCTTAAATCTGTGGCAGTACAGAGCTTGAATCTGGCATTGTCTTAACATAGGTCCTAGTGTATGCAACATCATATTATTTGAGGTGTTTTCTCTGTGTAAAATTTTCCTCTTTTTTTTCAGATTGATATAGGGCTTCCATTTCCACAAAGAGTTGTCAAGCTGCCAGATATATCCTGGGACCAATATACTACAAGCCTTGGGAATTTTGAAAGAGAATTCAGAAACCAGAAGCGTAACAGTAGACGAGCCAAACTTATTTTTGACAAAGGTGAGTATGAAATGACTATGCTTTGTGTAAAATAAAAGTCAAATGCATTGTATTAATTATTGTTTTTGTTTTTATAGGTTTGCCTAAACGACCAAAAAGTCCTTTGGATCCCAGGAAGGATGGAGAGGCTACTTCATACTCTGTTTTGCCTTTCAGTGATTGTCCAGAAGCTTCAACAAACAACCGTCCACAAGTAAATATGGTCAAGAACAAAACAAAAAGCTCATATTTTCCAAAGCTACTGTTTGAAAAATATAATTTATTTGGAAAAGCTATATCCTTTGTTGATCAAATTATTCTTAAAATTCTTATAAATGAATGCAACAACATCTTTATTATTCACATGTCAAAACCACAGAATCCACTTCCCATTACATCAGTAGCTGATCGTTGAGTCAATTATATGCTTTTATTTCTGCATGGTCTTTAGCTTTGCTAGAAGTGAATTAATGCTCTGCTGCTCTTCATTAGCTGTTTGTTTGCCAACAATAGAAAACTTAAATGGTAAAAGGTGGAGTGTTTTGGTTGATATTAGAAGGACAAATTTAAACTTATTAAAACTGGGGGAGAAGTTTTACTCAACAAACAATATTTTGTTGGCTTCTAGGCTGAGGAAAGGGCTAAGAGTGTCAAGATGCCAAGAGGAAAGTGTATGTGGGGGTGAGGAACCTGAAAAGGCAGGCAACCAGATCCAAAAGCATAGAGTTCAAGCTAACTGCTTTATTGTATTCTGCATGTAATACAACAGTCTCCTCTGACTGCTTGCTTTCTCTTGGGAACAGATAGATAAAGTTCCATGGAACTTAGGGGGAGTTCAGTTCTCGATCTCTTGTGGCTGTGCAGTGTCTCAAGGTTAATTCCCCACTTGAGTCCTTCTCCCTGCTTGGCTGGGCATTTCCCAACATTGTCAAACCTCATAGGAAGTAGAAGATATAAATGAGATATAATTTGAAATCTGCAGTCCTAGGATGGCACCAATATTTTTAAGTTAGCTATGAACAAGATATTCAGAATTGATATATTGTGGTATGATAGATGATTATTAGTTTTGCAAGAAAAAGTAAAAGCAAAATTGTATTTCATTTAACCTTTTGTGTTTGATTGAAATTCAGTTATGTGTATTATCTAAAGTCTCATCTTGTTATACACTATATTTAAGCAGATGATAAGAGGACGACTTTGTGATGAGACCAAACCTGAAACTTTTAATCAGCTGTGGACAATAGAAGAACAGGTAATACAATAACCATAACTTTAAATTGATGTTGTCCTATATTAATCTTGTTTTTCTATTCTGTCTTCATTCTTCTTTTCCTTCTCTTAACTTTCCATTAAAGATAACTAGAGATATTTTTTGTGGAAATCAGATTGTATTGACAATATTCATTATTCATCATTTCAGAAAAAACTTGAACAATTACTTTTGAAGTATCCTCCAGAGGAAGTAGAATCTCGACGATGGCAAAAAATTGCTGATGAGTTGGGTAATAGAACTGCAAAGCAGGTAATGAGGAGCTGCATTACTGTTAGTTTTTAAATAACCTAAGTAGATAGTTTCTTTTTCTTGGTAACACAGGTGTTGGAAAGGAAGATTCTATATGAAATATAGAGAGTTGTTATTCTATTCATATTGTGCCTACTGATAGCCACAAGAGTACAGGTAGTTCTTGACTTACAGCCATTCATTTAACAGTGGTTCAAAGTTGACAGCCTTGGAAAAAGTGACTTATAATTTGTACTCACGTGAGCGCAGTTCAGACATTTGGCAACAGGTCATATTTACGATTGGCTGCAGTGTCTTGCAATGTGATCACTAAAAGGTAAAGGTTTCCCTTGTCCAGTCATGTCTGATTCTAGGGGCCAGTGCTCATCTCCAATTCATAGCTGAAGGAGTCATCATTGTCTGAAAACGCTTCCATGGTCATGTGGCTGCCTTGACTATATGCCAAAGCACACGGAACATTGTTACTTTCCCACAGACTTAGGTGGTACCTATTTATTTACTTGTATTTTTGCATGCTTTCATTTTGTGACCTTTTTTTGCAGATTTCCAGCAAAAATCAGGGAGCTGGATTTGCTTAATGACCATAGTAAAAACTTGTCATAAAATTGGGTCTGACTTAACTCACAACTGCAGTGACTCATGATGGAAATTCTGGTCCCAATTGTGGTCATAAGTCAAGGACTACTAGTATCTCTCTTTTTTTTCTTTGCTTTTAAAAAATTGCTTGATTAATAACACAGATTCTTCAGATATAGAATTATTTTAAGCTAGGGGTGTCCACACATCTTTAAGTTGCCAAGCCTATTTAAGCTCTTTTTTCATTTAAGTCAACAAGTATTGTATGTGTGTGTGTGTATAATTTTTAATCTTATGATTTACAATAAGTGATCGGAAAGAGAAAAAAAGCCAAGTTTTTGCTGCCTTTCCAGCAAGGTTGGGACTAGACATATGTCCATGTGTGAGGGTGGGGATCATTCTAGAAGGCAGGTGCTATAATGGGAAAGGCATGCCTCCTGGAATGCATCAGATGGCATTGCTTCAAAGAAGTGCACCTGCCTATTAGAATGTATGGGGTGGGCAGATATCACTGGAGAGAGGCATTCTGCAAGTAGCATCTCGTGTAGTATTGGACACAGCACCTTGAATTGTATCTGCAAGCTATAGGAAGCTATTGTAGTGTAACATGCACATACATAGCTGTGCCCAGTACTACACAAGCTGCTGCATTTTGGCCCATTTATTGCTTTCAGATGGCCTTCAAGGATTGCCCCATATACTGTCTTGTAACAGTTTAGCTGGGAGATGACTAGGACATGAGTGACTGTAAAGAGGGCTCCTGATCCAGATATGAGCACAATTTGCATATCAGACAAATTTGTGCAAAGGTTTTCTAATACAGCTGTCACCTGCTCTTCAAGCAGGAGCTGTGAGTCCAGAAGGCCTCTCAATTTCTGCACTGAGTCTGAGCAGGGGAAATCAACCCTGTCCAGAAGCAAAATAGAAAGTTTCCAGTTCTGGGATTCAGAGGATCCAAAATCTAAAGCCACTCAGCTTGGCAGAATTGGGCTTGGCAGACTGTTCTTCCCCATCCTGATCTCCACAGCCTCATGACACTATGACAGAGTATAGTCAAATAACCTTACTTATTTAACTAAAATAATTTTAGTTAAATAACCTTACTTATTTAACTAAAGGACAACAATGTATGGTCCAATGTTAAAAAATGACCTCTTCCAGTGGCCTCATTAAATATTAAAAATTAATCAGTTAAATAAATATGTGTATTTTAAAAGATGTCAAATAATCTATATCAGAAGACACTACTTCATGAGGGACAATTTCTGTAATATATACTATGCCTGGTAGACTCCCTCACTTCGATTATCTCAGTAGCAATGCTGGAGATGTACCTAGATGGGAAGTAACACATAAATATTATGTACATATGCATATACATAAATATATTGCAGATTAGATTCTAAATATGTGAATCATTTTTATTCTAAATACTCTTGGAAAACTACTGTATCCTAACTGAAAAATTAGGAAACTTTTAATGAAGTTGGTCTTGATGAGAAATTTGAAGAGTGAAGAGTCCTTATAAGTGAAGAGGACATTGCTCTTCTCCTTTTGTAATATAGAAAACAACAGGGGGAGTCACTCATATTTATTTTTCTTAATTAACCCTTACCTTATAGAATTATTTAGTGTTTAAAAATTATATCTATGCATATTTTCATGCAGCTTTTTTTCATTTAGGTTGCCAGCAGAGTGCAGAAATATTTCATAAAACTGACTAAAGCTGGTATTCCAGTTCCTGGCAGAACACCAAACTTGTATTTATACTCTAAAAAGGTAAATCTCAAGACTTTGCACTAATTTCTGAGATTTGCTGTTCATCAGTCCATAATAAGAGCCGTTGCTCATGAAATCATCCAATGTTGGCAAAGAAAAAAATCCATTTTTTCAGTGACAGTTGATGTGATAACTAGGTTTCCAAATAAAAAAATTGGGCTCTGGATCAAATATAGGGAGAGAAATGCCCTAAATCTGATCTGAAGCAGATTGTTCCTCAAGTTACTGTTGAATCCAACTGGATTTGAATGGAACTTGGTAAAATCAAAGACCTCAGTCTCTGTGCAGAAAATTCTACTTCTGTTTTAGTAGCATTGCTACGATCATTCAAATGGTTAGTAACTGAAGACTTCTTACATATGAATAAAGATTATTAAATGTGGATACTTGTACCCTACACTTGAACTTAATTTAGAGATATGCTCCATATTCACATTCTTTTGTCTGTCCATATTCTCTTAACCAATTATAATTTTAGATACTTTATTATTGCCCTTTCCAACATTTAGATTGCAGGCTGTTTGTAAGAGAGCCATATTTTCTTGTACTATGGTTAGCATATTTTAAATGAATAAATCAAAGGTATACAACCTATGCTTTTTTCATTGTGGTGTTTCAGAATTAGACATATGGATACTTAAATCTGTAGGATATCTTCAATCAGAACTTTCTAAAACTAAATATATTTGGCAGGAGCCCTACTCCATCCCTGTATATTGACAGAATTCCAAACTAAGTGACTTTTTAACAGCCATTTTTTAGTGTCTTGGCCTCCTTCCCAGAAATGTTTTCCTAAAATGAGAACCTCTTGTGATTCTGTACTTCTGTACTTCTCTGTACTGCAGTTTGTGATTTTTTTTTGCATCTTTCTTGAAAGTGCCAACATTCCAACAACAGCATCAGTCTGACTCTTTTTCATGCCTTATCTTTTTGAATGAAGGCCAGATTGTCAATTTGTTTTTCTTCCCATTTCTCAGCTTTTAATAACCATGCTAGAAGAAGTTGTTCATCCTGCCTTCAGAGTCCAACTTTCACTTCCATAGAGTATTATAGGGAATATCATGGCTTGACCAGTTCTGATCTTTGTAGGTATAGAAAACATCATTGCATTTTAAGATCTTTCCCATAGCCTTCATAGCTGCTTTACTGCTATTTCTTGATTGCTTATTACTTTACACTATGGGTTCATCCTAAAAGGCAGTAGCTGTCTACCAGTCTCATATCTTCATTATCAGTTCTAAGAGTGATTGTTCTATATGGTGTCATTAATTAGGATAAACATTAAAAATGAAGAAAATCTATTTTTTTCACTTTTAAAAAAAATATTTTTGGGTTAATGTCATCAGCATAGCACAGGTTATTGATGATTCTTCTTCCAATTTTTAAATTACACCAACCTTCCAATACAGGTTAACTTTATATCCACACACACACATATTTGGGGGTGCAGTGGCCGAGCGATTAAGACACTGGGCTTGTCAGCTGAAAGGTCAGCAGGTCAGCAGTTTGAGACCCAAGCACCACCATTTTAACAGGGTCAGCTCCTATTACTTCCTCCAGCTCCTGCCATTCTAGCAGTTTGAAAGCATATAGCAATGCAAGTAGATAAATACGTACCACCTAATTTGGTGGGAAAGGTAACAGTGTTCCATGTGCCTTGGCAGAGAGTCATGCCACCACATGACCATGGAAACATCTTCAGACAAATACTGGCTCCCTCGGCTGTGAATTGGAGATGAGCACTGCCCCCTTGAGTTGGACATGGCTGGCAGGGATGTGTACACACACACACACACACACACACAGCATATAGGTTGAATAAATAAAGGGAATATACAGACTTGTCTTACTCCTTTGCCAAACTGAAGCCAGTTTGTTTCACCATGTTTCTAACTGTACTGTAGCTTCTTGATCTGTTGCTCACAAGGACAAAGAGAAGTTCTGGAATTCCCATTTTTCTAAGCACATTCCATGCCTTGACATGATTGACCTGATCATCATCTTTTGGGTATCCTTTGGCTTTCTCAATTATCCAGTGTGAATCAACAATAATGTCTCATGTTTTTTGGCCTTTATTAAGCCAGATTGAATATTTAGCATTTCTTTCTCTGTATAGGGAGAAAGTATATATCTGCGTTACATGATCATATCATTTTGCTAGCATGTGAATTTTGACATATACTATATTAATTAAACTCTCTTGTCTGTGTGTAAACTTTAACTGTGGTGCATCTATAGGACAAAAACTTTTGAACCAAGGTACTTCAAATAGGTTAATTTACAAAATGCATCCAAAATCCAGGACCCATTTGATGACATAAAAACGATAAAACATAGCCTACTTTCAAAGCAGATACATCTCTCAATATCTCCTTGAATTTTTTAAAGAACTTCCAGTGTATTAGAAGCTCTGCCATTGTTGAAAGCATCGGGAAATGTCTCGGAAACAATGACCTAATGAGTCAAGAGTTTTTTAGTATCTAGTTAAATGAAGTAATGAAGTTACTTTAAGTGAAATTAAATCAATGTTGTCTGTTTCTTTAAAATTTAAAGCACAAATGCTTCTATAAAGTTGACAATGTGTCAAATTATTAGGAAAACTAACTGGCAGAAATGTACAAATTACACTTTGGGAACAATTGATGCTAAATATGCTATTTTGGAAAAATGACTAATTGATCAATTTATTTTCCGAAATATTTTTATTAGCTGAGAATTACAGAACAGACCTTAAACAGATGTTAAAGACATTGTTAAAAACTTTTTATGCAGCCCACATTTTTAAAACAGTAATTCTTTTTTGTTGTTCAGTCGTGCAGTTGTGTCCGACTCTTCGCAACCCCATGGACTACATTACACCAGGCCCCCCTGTCTTGCACTGCCTCCCGGAGTCTTCCCAAGCTCACACCCATCAC
>JANHZU010004146.1:17795-29947 GCA_032468055.1 Acrochordus granulatus | reverse complement strand
TCTTGTTTCTGTACAGTTCTTAGGAGGTTCATCTGGCCTTTCCTGGGAAGGATGGCTGCTTTAGGGTTAATTTTATCACTATGGATCTGCTCTGAGGCAGATTCTTGCCATCAGCTGCTGCTTGGCCAGATGCTGTGTGGCAGCCCCTCTTGGATTGGAAGGATCTGCTGCCACCGCCACTCAAGAGCAAAACAGCCTTTTCCCTTAGCAATGTCTTTCCTGGGTGATTTGGAAAGAAAGATAAGAAAGTTTCTTATCATAACCTGCCTACGTGCCATGAGAGGGGAAGAAGAGATGGGCAGAAGGGGGACGGGCTGGATGGTATCATGTGAGGAGGACTCTGTGTGTTTCTGTGTGAGTGACAGGGAAAGCAGAGGGTCAATCTTCCTACGCTTTGAGAAGAATCCTGGCTGGCTTGAGGGAGACGAGAGGGAGGAGAGGAGGGCGAGGTTATTGCTTGGAAGGAGAATCTGGAATCTGAATCTCAGGATTTCTTTCTCTTGAACGACTTTCATTTAATTTACACTTTTCCGCAGTGAGAGAGAAAAATCATTGGCTCAGTTGTGAGATTTCCCATGTGAGCTCATCACGCAATGCTCATCTAGCAAGTTTTTGCTTGTTAACCAAATTTTATTAACAGTTTTTGCTCGTCATGTGGAACACTTGTGAACCGAGGTACTCGCAATCTGAGGTTCCACTGTAAATTCAAAGTGTTAGGTTAATTATGATTACCTTGATTTAATGGAAGATGTATTTGAGGTCTGTAAATTAGGCCTCAGAGGAAATTTGGAAGGATTTTAGTATATATTTGTATTTCCACATAAAATTGTTAACTGTTCTATATCAGCTGTTTAGGAGGAAACTTAATAAAATCACTGGAGCTTTTGAACTTATTAGTGATAATGGGGAAGAATATTTCTTATGAAATTATCACCTTGAATTTTTACAGAGATGAAATTATTTTAATATATTAATATATTATCATAAGCAGTAGGTAGAGAAGTCTTCCTTTTACAATTTCTGAATAGCAATGTTATACCTAAGTGTCACTGCTTGAAAACTAGTGACATTCTTTTTTTATTTTAAAGCTAGTTAATTTGTTTCATGTACCTCTCTAATTTGATCCCTTTTATTTTATTAGACAAGAACTCTAATCATTCCTTGCCCTTAACCATGATAGCTGATTGAACATCAGATTACCCATGAAGTTTTTTTTATCTTCAATAATAATATTGATATCTGAAAATCGGAGAAAAGCATCTGCTGTTTGCTTACATCACAATAACCAAACTTGGCCTGGAATTGCATGTCATTCCCAATAAACCTAAAGTCAGATGTTAATGGAATGTTTTTGTTTTTTTCTCCTTTAGTCATTAATTTAGTACAGGACGAATTGTGAGTGAGATGAATGCAAGTCTGTAGCACAGTGGCATAAAGATATAGGAACTTCAGAGCAATGAAAAAGGAATTGTTTAATGGGAGAAGACAACAATTGTGTATGAGAAATCAGTTGGAAAACTGAGAAGAGGCAGAACATAAACTGTTTGAGAATTCAGTCTGAAATGTTGATATATAGGCTTATAGATTGCTGCTCAAATAATATTGAGAATGGGGGAAAATATTAAAAGGATAATAATTTTATTTTGCAGTAACGTTACCTATACCATAAAAGTATTAATCTGGCAAACTGTGTTTTTGGGAAAAGTGGTGTCCCTGAGTTTACTTTGCTAAATTTGTTCTCAGTGTGATAACTGTGGAACTGATCCTATTCAAGGCATTCGGTGGCACTGTCAAGACTGCCCTCCAGAATTGTCTTTGGATTTTTGTGATTCTTGTTCTGACTGGTAAGCAACATGCATGAAGATCAGCATTGATAGTTATATTGGCTTTAGTTTAAAATTTTCAACTTAGATGCATCTTGTGCAGTTCATAACTCCATTGGAATATATCAGAGATGCTTGTGATGATATTAAATATGTGTTGTTAAGGTACATAAACATGCATATTCTTTTGTGTACGTGTTTGTTTATTGGCTGAATAAATCCTAAGACTTTATATTAGATTGTATGAGGCAATCACAACTTTGGATCTCAAAACTAACATATCAAAGATCCAAGGCAAAATGGAGGAAATATTTCAAGTTAAATATATAAACAGCAAATACTGGAATTTACTAGATAAATATGTGCAGAATATTTACTAAAGATGGGAACAGGTATGTAGAATATTTACTAAAAATAGGAAAATAGAGAAGTGTTAAGATGTGCAAATACTAACAGAAAGATAATGGATAAATGTGACTTGTGGAAAGAAATGAATGTCACAGTAAGCTCAAATAGAAGTATAGAAGAATGTATTTTGCCATATTGTATGTCAGGAGAAGAATAAAGTAAGTTGAATGTAGTAGAATGAGGGTACCTAAAAATGTGTGGGCTGAACAAGAAAGGATGGAGTCAAATGTATGGGTGCGGAATGAATTTGGATTGAATACAAAAATGAGTGACAGATAAAAAAGAATGATTTTGAAATGGTTTGTTGTGAAAGAGAAGAAATGTAAACTGACTGGCAAAACAAATACATAAAAGAAAAGTGAATGGGCTGAGAAGAAGGAAATGACCAAGCTAGTTGGGTTGGAAAGAGTCAGTTAGGTCCTTAGAAAAAGAGGTGGGAAGTTTAAAGAACAAAACTCAATGTAGGTTTGCAAGGATAGCAAAGTATGGAAAAGTACAGTTCATGATATTAAGGAAAACTATATTTAGATACTATCTTCTTTTCCCGTGTCTTAATTTCTTTGGCTCTCTTCTTTCTTCCTTTTTGCACTATGGCAATATTTTCCCCAAAGGGACTCGCGCCATAGGTAGATATGGTTTAAATCATACTGAAAAGAAAATGTTAATGGCTTGCATTGGAAGACACTTCTTTTTGAAAAATGTACTTTCCTGATATATGGAATTAATTCCAATAAGAATTTAAACATATAATGTTCAAGATAGTGAGTAGATTTTGAGCAATATCATAATTCACAAATAATTATTTTTCCTTTTCTTTCAGTCTACACGAAACAGATATTCACAAAGAAAATCACCGATTGGAGCCTATTTACCGAGCAGAAATGTTCTTAGATAGAGACTACTGCATGTCCCAGGGCCCCAGCTATAATTATCTTGACCCCAACTACTTTCCTGCCAATAGATGACAAGGAAAACAAATGCGCATCCTCAAATGTAGTATCACTTCTGAAAATCCAACACCAGCACAGTCACTGATTCTGTGCCCACTTTGGAAGGACATGTACTTTCCCAGGAATGTCATCCACTGCATGAGAGCTTCCCAGGTGCCCTTCTCAAAATACAGCTCTCTGACCCCATCTTGTTACTAAATCACTTAATAGGTTGAACATTCCTAGTGTGCAGGTGGCTTTAATGGGCAGATATTTTCCACTCCATTAGTCTTTAAAAAAAAATCCAAGAGATGAGTTACAAAAGCATGGCCAGAAAAGGAAGCACACATAGCATAGTCAGTTTCAGAGATTTAAAGAACTCGGCTATTAATGCGATGAAGAGATGATGAAATACATTGAAACAGTTTAAGTAGTTTGCAGTTTTGTTGTGATAATAGTCTTCAGCACAGAAAACTGACTTCTTTCAGCAAAGTTTTAGCCTGTGGCAGTGTTTGCTTCTAGAACATACTCTTAAAACAATCACTGTCCCCGGGATGGTCATAATTGGCCTTGGAGCTGCTTAATTACGTAGATTTTTTTTACCTCCTCCTTTTTTTCCTTTTTACCACAAACTTATTTACCAAGAGTGAAGCACTACAGGAGGCAACTGTGGCACTGCTTCCTTAACCAGCTCATGGTGTGTGAATATATAAAATTGTCATGCAGATATATTTTTAAATGTAATGTTATATAAAATGACCATGTGATGTGTACAAAAATATGGTGAGAAGTGCCAGTGGTAGTAACTGTGTAAAGTTTCTAAATCCCCACCATTAACTCTTACGGAATACACAGCTTTCTGCCTCTGTATTTAGAGTTGTTAATACAACTCATCAAAGAAGACTGCCTAATATAAATCATATATGGTAATAATTTTCCTCTTTTGTAGTATGCACAAGGTCCATGAAAGATTGTATTTTTATTACTATTTAAACAAGTGATTAAATTTAGCCTGAACAGTGAGCAAGACTTCACATGCATTCTTTTATACTGCTGGATTTTGTTGTGCATCATTTAAAACATTTTGTATGTTTCTTCTTATCTGTGTATACAGTCTGTTCTTAAATAATGTTCAGTTGTCAGGAGAACTGTGAGAAATAAACTATGTGGCTACAGTCTGTTTATATATAGAATGGTTACCGTGACTTTTTTTTTTTGAAGAGGTTGTTTTTTGAACCACCACCTCAAGTTGAGAATACCAGTTAGGCTATTGAGGGAAGGGGTGCCTTGCCCTCTTTATTGTCTAGCTGTTTTATGCCACCTTTTCCAGGATAATGCTCCAGCATCCTGATTTGAACACATTCACTAAATTCTGTACAGAACCTTGAATAAGCTCTAACATGCAGATGCACCACTTGTGTGGGGCAAATTTGCACAGCCAAAGGAACGCACTTGCAAAGCTCTTTCCATTGTTGAAATAAATGAGTCAATTACATGGAAGATTTCAAAGAAGCCCATAAGACTTCTGTATAACCTGTTTAAGACCATATGCTTGTTTCTTTGTATTTGTTTTACTTACCATCCCCTTCTCCATTCCCTTTATAAGATAAAGAAGGCATTTTGGTACGCTTTATTAGCTGAAAAATAGCAGTGAGTGAAAAAGCTTTGTAGCATTGGCTTTATATTTTTAGTTAATATATCATTTCAACAAGCGTAAGTTGTGATCCAGAAATGCTACTTACTTTAACTGTATTAGATTTCCACTTGCTTAAACAAAAAAAAAACTTGAATTTTGGAAGTAACTTAGTAGATGTGTTTAAATTAAACTACAGCAGAAACTAACAAGGAGTTGGCTGGCTTGTTTAATAACAGCATTAATTTCAGTTTAATTTCAGTGTTAATTTTCACAATTTGTTTAGGTATACTCTCTGTTAGAGGAGCTGAAGGATTTTTAATGGATAGATGATGCAGTCGCCATTTCTAAATGACATCGTCTGTAAGCATATCTCATTGTTTGAGAAATTTAATAAATCAGAATATATATAATGTAAAATAATACACCTGATGTATCTCACTCTTCTCATTAACAGAAGCAAAATTGTAATAGTTTGAGAAATGAGTATCTAATGCAAGTAAAATTTTATTTCACATTATCAGATTATATGTTCTCTGCACTCAGATTCTATTTTCCGATGTTAGGTTTGCTAGCCTACTCCAGATTTGTCATATGGGCATGTTCTGTGTATTCATTTTAACTATCCTTTGGATAGAAGATTTATTCAGGCAGTCGTATTGGATTTAGGTTCTTCCACAAACAAGGCTATGGAGATAGGTTAAAATTTTCCCACTTCAAAAACATTTCCTTTCTGGAAATAATCCAGTTTCAATAAAATGGCTTTGCTAATCTCTATTTTGCTGTCATGCCTTGAAACAGTATTTGTGGAATATAAAATTTCAGCTTCAGAGTGTTTTGCACAGCTCTTTAAGGCAAACACTGATTCCAGCATAAAGCCATAATTCTAAAAGAATTTATGTGGAAATCTGATCGTAAGAGAAACTCTATCTTGTTCTATAATTATTCCTCCATCCTTGTTTGTTCAAAACATGTTATCCAAATAAAGGCTTTACTGATCATTAAAGCCATATTGGAAAAGGTAGATGGTTGTCTCTGAAATGTGCATTGATAAAAGCTGTTTTTCAAGACTTATTCTGAGTATCACTTGTCAGAAGTGAGATACTGTTACATGTTTTTAGAAATGACTGTACCGTGCCCTCTTTATGCTGGTCTATGACCATAATAAAGATTTGATAGGTTTTCAGCAAAGATTCAAATGCCCTTTGAATTTAAAATGTAATTATTTCCCATTGCTTTTTACTAGCATAGAGATTTTTCAATTCTTGTTCTGAAGAAACCAAGTTTTTAATACGGTTCTTTTCAAACAGCTGAAATTATAGTGTAAGTTGTTGATGATATTTTTTTGAGATTATTGTCAATGTTGTATTCAAATACAACTGTCTGGTTTTGAAAGTTGTACCACACCTGTTTCTTAGTAAAAATGTCATCTAAAAAATCTGGAATAAATGTTCATAATCACACAACTACAAAAGTTTTTAAAAATTCAAGACCCTGCACCCAATGAAGTGAAATTGTTTTTATCTATGTGGCCTTGGATTGGGTACCTAATTGTATTTCATAACCTAAATTTGAAGAGTAAAATTTATTACCCTTACCTTTTGTCCATACATTTTATTTTTATTACTTTTTCATACAAGAGAAGTTGAAAAATACAAATTTTGCTCAATTGCTTGTTGATAATGCAACTGTTGATAGGAGGATCTAGCATGCAAGAAGAAATAAATGGACAGCCCAAGAGAAGGATGCAGTTTCTTCCTCAGATTTTCTTGTTGATCAGCATTCTGAAATAGTTTTTCATCCATTATGGGGGGGTGTCTGTGAGTGAGTGAAAAGTGTGTGGGAATCAGGACTTAACACTGCTCATTAAGGTTTAAACTTTTCGTCTTAAATGCCAAAGAGTAAATTAAAGGATTTAAAACTTAAGTTTGACAATTGCTATGTGTATCTGTCACACATAAGGTAACCAATGTATATAGACGATTTATTGCCTATAGTCTTTTGAAATGTGTGTTATCTCTGTATTTTTTACACTTGGGCATTATGCTCTTTACACATCTTGAGCACATCAGCAATAATTGGCAATCTTTTTTCTTTTCTGCATACAGTATCCCTCTTATTGTAAATGAATTATCATTCAAACCATAAATACATAGGATTCTTGTACACATGGCCATATCAATAAAACAGCTGGTCTTACGCATTTGGTTCATGTATTGCATATCACACTGCTTTTTGTGAGGCATTCCCAATGTCCACTATTTTGAGTGTAAATGATGCAAACTTACTTGCAGACATTGTCCCCTGGTAAAAGAAAATGACAGAAAACGGATTGTTTTAAGCACTACCAAAAAATCAAGCTTAAATAGCCTTAAAATTGAAATGCGCTGAGCAGCAAATTCACTGTTACATCACTTCTACTGACTGGGAATGCTGTGCTTGACTGTATAGTAGTCTTGTAGTAGTTAAATGAAGGATGTGTGTTCTATAAAACTCAGTTGTTACTGATCATGCTGTTTTTAAATCTTAACTGCAAACTGTATCATAGGCCATATACAGTACACATGTATTATTACTGTACCATTTAAGTTACAAAGATTTTTACAATGTTTACAACATGCATTAATCTTTCAAGGCAGCAGCTATTGCTTTGAACAGCATTTGTAAAGGACACTGTATGTATGTATATGTGTGAGAACACTGCCATTACATTAAGTGCTGAAAGAGTGATGCTATTCCTTCTTCAAAAAAGCATTGATTGATGTGCATATCTCAAGGAAAACTTCCTCTGGTGTTCCTTCGGCATTTATCTGTTAAAAAAAACCAGGGAGAAATTGATTTCTTCTTTAAAAGTCATCTCACGTGGTAAAAGGACAACAGCAACTTTATAAAACTAGATGCCTGCCAAAGCTACCTGACAGATACCCACTGTAGTCCATATTCAATAACAGCATTCTTGAGAAATAATGTGCAATATTCAAACTGAAAATAGAAGAGGGGCTTAAAAACTCCCGTTATGCCTAAATAAATTTAGCCATCAAACTGAATGAATTTGGCTGGAAAAGACAAATGGAAAAGTGGGAAGAGAAGCTAGACTGCCTTGCTTGAAAAGAATACGGAATGATGCTCATGTCTAGGAAAGCTTGCTGTTGAATATTTTGTCAGGTTGCATCTTTGTGAGCGAGGAAGAAAAACAGACCAGCATCACTAATACAATTCAAGCAGCAGGCTCCGCCGACCCAGGATAATATTACAGCTAAAAAAAAGCCTAAAGCAGGAGTGTCCAACCTTGGCAAATTTAAGATGTGCGGACTTCAACTCCTAAGGCTGGACATACCTGGTCTGAAGAGAAAGAGGTTTAGGATCAGTTTGCTGGAAAAGTAAGATTGGCCCATCTCGCTTGCTCCAGCAGAAGAGACCTACTTTGGACCCTATCTGCCAAAACTTGTTTTGAATTTCAGCTGGTGGGGGTCTTGAAGAAAAGCCTTTTCTGCCGTGGCCCCAACATTTTAGAATATTCTCCCACGGGAGGTGAGGTTGGTCCCCACACTCCTGGCCTGATAGGGGTGCTTTATGCTGAGGGTTGCTAATGGGGTACAGAGAAGATCCCCACCCATGTTGCCTGTCCTCTTGGGTTATAGTTTTGATTTAAGCTCTATTAATGTTTAATTATTTTGTATTATTATGCTGTAAGATGGCCAAAGTCACTGTGACATATAAATTAAAACAAAAAAGGCTACTTATTCTGCCAATCTGCTCATTGTTGTGGTGTACAAAATATTTAACATATGCTATAGGCTTGAGATCATGGAGGAATGTTTGTGGGCAATCAGAAAATTGGCATGAGCTTCCTTAATAGCATCTAGGACAGCAGTTTTTACCCAATGTGTTGCAAACATCCACAGGTGTCCTGTATCAGCCAGAACACACCTCCTGTGACATCACTAGGGGTGGACAACCTGCAACTTAATAGTTGTGATTTTGTGACCCAGAAGTCCTACCGATGAGAAGATGTGTGCCATGAGATGAAAAAGGTTGAGAACCTCTGTTCTAGGGCACAATAACCTCCAGCAATGGCAACAAATAGTTCTGAATAGCTGAACAGAAGTGATAATTCCAACATATTTCTTACCAATATGTATTTTTCTTAGATTTTAAGTTGCTTTGCAAAAAAAACAAGCTCTTCACCTAAAACATGCAAGTGAAAAACTGGGGGAGGGTGGAGTGTAAATCTGAAATATCAGTTCTTAAGTGTTTTGGCAACAGATGCTCTATTTTTCACACTGAGCATTTTCAAGTGTGAAATACTGAATTTTAATATGGAGATAATCTCTCAATATTTGAAGACATTCTGATATTCCAGTTCTTTGTGAATGACAAATTACACAATTTGTATACAAATTATTTCAGTAATGGCAAAAAAATGCAATAGCGAAGGCGCTTTTCTATATTTCTTGCTATTTGAAATAACAATGTATAACATACCTAAATAATATCAGCAACAGAAGAGTAAATTAGCTTTTTTCCAAATCTTATTCTATTAAATACATTCCAGAATTGGAGGTTTTTGTGCAAGTATGAGAAAATTCACAAAAGGGCATACTTCAATACCTTACTTAAGGAACTGATTCTGGCTATAGGTTTTAAATATTAAGTAGAAGAGGAAAATAAAGGAGATTATGAACTGCCAAATTCTTTGTGATTTAAAATAAATGTAAACTAAATTCATGTATATTAGAACCACAAGTAGCTGGTGCTATCTTAAACAGAAACACTTAAAACCAAAAAGCTGCATTTATTCTAGGCTATACTGTATCACACTTCGTAATAAAATGAGAGTTAAACTTGTGATTTAATTTTTTTAAATTTCAGCGTATTCATACTTAAGAGTGAAATGGCAGATCATCTGCCATTTCTGAAGTTTTGGCAGTCTGTATAAATCAGGCTGAAGCAGAAAAACACCGTCTTTTCATGTTGCAATGTTTTTTTTCTCTCCCCTCCTCATTGGTTATGACGATTTGTACTAATTCCAGGGAAGGATAAGGGAGAATTTTGAATTGATTTTGTTCTTCCCAGAGGACAAAGGAACTTGATACATCAAAGATCCAGAAGTCTTGCTTGAGATTAAATTAACTCACTGGATAACTAGTACAGACCCTCTTTACTTGAGGTTGACTGAACAAATGTGATCAAAGCAAAATCTGGAGAGGCCCCAGGAGACAAGAGCTGCTTTATGCACTACTCTCCAATTCTGTGACCTTTCCTGCTTTTAACTTCCCACGTACATTTGGGAGGAAGAGGATTGAAAAGCAGGCACCTGGGGGCAGGTAGAAATCCTGTTTCTCCACAGTGGCATCAACTCCAAGACAAAGCAGAGGAGGAATGTAACCATCTCTCATTTTTTTCTATGATGTTCAAGACAAAAAAATCTGGCCAGTCATCCCAAAATATGAGCTGCCAGTGTATGAAGGTGAATGAACTGACTAAAGGAAAAGCACATGAGTCAGACATGGTTTATCTGTGGCATATTTTTTTCATTTCCCCCCTTCTTTCTGGCCACTTTAGGTAGACAGAATGATCAGACAGAATTCATATAATTCACAGCTTAAATCTTTTCTAGGTTTTCACTTGCCATTTACCAGGGTGGGATAGCATGGGCATATTGCAATTAAGAAAAATCCCATCTGCCTTCTCAGTAGTAGAAATTGCATGAGAGGATTCACATCAGAACATTTATGACACCACTGAATTAACTCCTAAGACCTTTGCTACATGAAGAGAGGAGAAAGCAAGTAGGAAGCCAAGATGATCTACCTTACAGAGTGGAATTCTGTTTTCGTAGTATGCAATCAGTGGCTCAGCTGTTTTATAATAAGCGTCAATGAATTTCATCAGAGCATCAGCATTATCTTCAAGGCACTGACTTCTTTTCACAAGACGACTGCTCATTGTCTTGGAAGAACAGTCCATGCAGAGTACCAGGGATGGCTCTCCAATCTGAAGAAAAGGGAACAAATGGCACTCATTTTTCCATTTTTTTAACTGTCCCTTTTCTGATTGATTTAGTTCAGTGTAAAAATAAAAACACCAATGTAATAACAGAATACATGGGTTTGTACACAAGATTTAGACAGAATTATTGCCTGCACCTTTACACTTTTTTTAAAAATAAAATTACTCTAAGTTCCAGGATGGAGCATGCATGGCTGTATGAACCCTTAAGTGATTGCTTACTCTCTCATATTGGCTTCAGAATAACTTTATGTTGCAGGGTAACCTAAGAGATAATGACTTGACCATCATGTATTTATTTTATTAAACATATTTCTATGGTGATGCATTCAAAAGCATCTCTCAGTGGCTTACGTTAAAAAACATATTTACATAGAAAGGTAGGATACAAAGAGGTAGAACTAATCCCATTCCTTCAGCTTAATTCTTGTCTTGTGAAGCTGAAAGAAAGCTTCTCCTGTTCATACAAGTTATATATATGAAAGCTTCTATACATATTACTCTATTTTTAAAACCCTTTAGGTTGAGGAATTCTGGGAGTTGAAGTCCATACATCTTAAAATTGCCAAGGTTGGACACCCCTGCTTTAGGGGTTTTAATCTCTTATTCCTTTTACACAAAATGTCATTTTTGTGTGTCACCCCAAAAGTCAGGATGGGAATGTTAAATTCCTTTTAAAAGTGACATTATCAAACCAACGTTTTTATGGGTTTACTACACCATCCTCCAACACTATTCCATATATACCCGACCACAGTAATAATAATAATAAGAAGAAGAAAGTCTTTTGAAAGTGCAGATAAGTCTTGTTCTGGTGGCTATTTAACATACGAGTCATGACATAGGACAGAGAAGCATTTGCATGATAAGATTAAAGCACTTTCTCTGAAAAACTGCTTAACCAAGGCTGCATTGTTTTTTGCATTAGTTTGACTTTTTGAAAAAACCTCTTGGGATTTTGTCTGTATATGGGAGGAGACATTCAGTTTGCAAATCCTTTACATTTGCTCATTACAACATACTTAAGATAAAGCTCTTTATTAAATTTATTTTTAAAAAAATGTTAAACTAATGCAAAGTTTTACCTATGAAAACACACAAAATGGATGGGTGATGAAAAATTTAAGAAGGATAAATACTGCAACATGATTTTGGAGAGAACAATGTAATTCTTTTCGGACACAAGGCGGCACCACTGTATCAGAAATTAAAACTACATATCCTAATCTAGTGAGGAGTTCTCCAATTGGAACTCACGTATCTATTTTTGTCCTTCAGAGTTCCTGTAATGCAACTATGAACTGAGAAAGCGACTAAAAGTTTGCAGCATAATATATCAATTGTAAC
>JANHZU010004145.1:41797-53826 GCA_032468055.1 Acrochordus granulatus | reverse complement strand
TCTGCTTTATATCATGTGTTAATCATGGTTACTTGTTTCAGATATTAGGGACAATCATTTCTACCTCAAATTCCATTTAAAATGATTTTTTGGTGAATATTTTTGGAGGTGTGGAACGGATTATCTGACTTTCCATTGTTTCCTATAGGAAACTGCATTTCTCTTTATGAGCATTTCGCGCTAAGAGCGTTCTTCCAAAATGGATTAATCTCATCTTGTGAGTCACCACTGTATTTTGAATTCAGGTAGATAATTTATGAATATCTTTATGATATGTAATCCCTTAAAATATTTAAGGTGGTAACTAATACTCACTGTTTTTTATAATTTCTGATTGCATCATGGATACTTTTTACTTGTACTGCTATTACTGAAAGAACTTCTACTGAAATTCGGTTGAATTCATCAAAACATCCCCAAGCACCTGTTTGAATCAAACCTTTATAGATGTTTCCTATGGACTACATGAGAAATAAACAAGGAATTAATTTCCTATAAACAACAAGTACAGATGGTTGCATTATTGTACTAAAACATGAATTCATTAGTTCTTAGATTTTCTCTGTCTATTAAGTTCAAGATATCATAGAGCTACTGCTATAGGAATTGATGTATATCTTTACCTATCAGAAAGTGTCACTGAATTCAGTAAATAAACACTATAATATAAAGCTTGCAATTAGGACAATTGGGAGAAATTTTAAGGAGGCACTCTAAATGTAGTTTAATCCTATCCTAGTGATATTATTTTATATTTTTAAATATATATAGTTGAATTATTATTTTTAACAATATTAAGCAGTGTTTAATTTCCTCCATTTTAAAAATACCTTACAAATAAGAATAAAAAGAGAAAATGCAAAATAAATCTTGTTAAATATACTTCCACCAAAGTTCTGGAATTCATCCAATAATGAAAAGATTCCTTTGAAATAATGTCTGCCTACTTTGATACTGGATGATTTAGTCCTTTAACAGTGGATTCTTCTGATGAAAAAGAAGGAGCTAAAACCATCCTTATAATCTTTCTTTTAAGAGAAATGACTGAAAATAGCCAAAGCACCTTATAATCCATCTGCTCAGAACAATTGAAAACATAGACCATCATTCCAAGTGCATGTCCAAGATCCTTTGTGGTTTCTGTTTTGCCTGTCCCAGCAGGACCTGCAGAAGCCCCACTCATTGTTAGGTGTAGAGATTGGGTAAGAGTAATGTAACACCTTTAAACAATACAAGCATAACAACAAAACACAAACATAAACTTTTATCTAATGATGGACTGTGGAAAACCACAAACTACAAGTGCAGTGATAACTGAAGAATTAAAAAAAATGTTTCTCATCAATAAATGCATTTCATGATGTTATTATTTCTTGCTTAAAATACTGCAAATAAATGCACAGTAAGGCAAGTAAGTAACTCTAAGCAATGTAGCAAGAATATGAGTATACTATAAAATGGAGATTTGGGACAGCATACAATGAAGAAAAAAATATGCTTTGGAAATTAGTTTGATCGTTCTACAAAATCACTATATAGATTTTGTTTCAGACATTCCATCTAATAGCACAATCATGTGTATATTTATATATTTATAAGTCTGACTGCATTGAATGGGCTTATTTCCAGATGCATGCATAGCAGCTTGATTGATGAGTCTACTGAACACATTCCAAATATATATTTCAGTTGTGTGCAGAATTGCAACAATTCTTTATGAATTAAAACATAGCTTCATCTCAGAAGTAATATGATTGTTATGATGTACAAAAAGTGAAATATTGTGAAATCTCATATTCCCATTCTTTTTTATTTCTTACATCCTAAACTTTTATTCCAATTAAGATCTTGAAAATAAACCTAACAGGCTGTGCAAAGGTTTTCAGGTTGTAAAGTGGTTGTGCATGCAAACTTGTACAGTCAGGAAAGCAATTGTGTTAAGCTTTCCATAAAACATTTCTGCTTTAATCTTTCATGAGAGGTGTTTCATTCATCACAGAGCTTTAACCTCTTTAAAATGCCAACCCAAACCTTCCTCTGTAACTATAAAAAGATTATATAGGGATGTTTTTTAATCTAATGCAATTACTTTACTTTGTAAGTGTACTTTTAAAAATAATACAAGGACTTTGTAATATTACGAATTTCTCATGAAAAATAATATGAGTTTTGATGTATAATATTACATTCTGTAAGACAGTTCAGGAGGGGCCACTATTAGACAAATATTACCTGTCAGTCAAAGGTGTAATAACTAGCCGAGGGGTATTTCCCAAATACTCATAGTAGTACTGAAACTGAGCATCACAAATGTTGACAAAGCAGTGTTTCAGGGCCCAATCCCATCTATGGCGTAGTTGTGACAGCCAAGGAAAAGCTTGGGAACTAGCAACCTGTAAAAATAACACCATATTACATTGTAGAACTGGTATTTATTGCAGATACTATGAAAGAATAAAGAATCCAATCATGCCCAAATACCTAATCTGTCATCACCTGGCTCATTCACAATCCTTCAGATGTAACTTCAGTGTCTGTAATTTTAAGAATTTAGATCCATTCCTAGGCATATCTCCTGGGCATTATAAACTAAATGAAATATATGAATGCCTTTTGAATGGAGGCTTTAGTTGCAACAGATATTAGAATTTCTGCCAAGATTATTTGCTATTCTGTTTTAACATTTACAAAAAACAAACTACAGTAATTTGACATGAGTTAATTTTATATACGACTTTCAGAATCACTCATATAATTTTATGCGTCAGATCTGATTATTTTATTCTTATTGACAGCCTTTGGATTCCATCAAACAATTATATCTTCAATGTTCCAATACTATTTGCAACATCATACAAGTCTGGATTGTCTTTAAAATATCAGCGTTGTCAGTAGAAATTAAGAAGCTAAGGTTGCAGAAACTAATGCCAACTGCCTTTAATATACTCTAATAGTGGAATATCAATACAATTCTTTGGATGTCTTATCAGAAGCAATGTCATTAAGTTCAATAAAACAGTATATATGGAGACCATTCTTTATTTTATTTCTACTATATTCCATTGCAGAAACTTCATGTACAGGAAGATGAAAATATTAAAAAATGATAAATTATTTTTTCTGATGTTTTTCAGTCTTAGCTTCTAAAATATGTTCTTGTGTTCTTCTTTAGCTCTGAATTGTTTGACCTAAGGCACTTATTCTGAAGCCTTATATTCATAGAGAGAGGAGATATAAAAAGACAAAGTGAATTTTCAGGAAATATTAATTCATGATTAAATGACGGGTCTCAGTTTATTCTGAAGCCTTATTCCCAAAAACAGAGAGAAAGGAAATATAAAAAGAAATGTGAATTTTCAGGAAATATTAATTCATGACTAAATGCAGGGTCTCAACTAGAATCCAGATGTAGCAGGAAATTCCAGTTCAAAATAAAAAGATGCTAACTTATCCCTCCAGGCAAATTGCAACATGTATGGGACAGGACATCAGCCAAAGTATTTGAGTCCAAGGAAATATTTTTAGAATAGATTCAGAAGAGACTGAGAATAGCAGTCTAAATCTAAAGCAATGACTAGTTGGTTTACCTTCTGAGATACAAGCTTTGCCACCACATCCCTTGCATGTACATCTACTGTACAAATGGTCATGATCTTCTGTCTGTCAGTTGGTGTTAGATCACCCAGCAATAGAGCAATAAGAGCATTTAGCTGAGCAATCTGAAAAAGACACATATAAATAATTTTATATTTTATTTTAAATATCAGGAAATCATTGACAATAATCTGTTATAAAAGTTATTTACAGTGGAACCTCGCAAGACGAGACTGATCCATTCCAGAAGACTGCTCTTGGTCCGAAATGCTCTTAAACTGAAACAATAGAAAGTTGGATGATCCGTTCCACGCCTCCAAAAATATTCACAAAAAAATCATTTTCATCGGAATTTTATGAAGAAATGATTGTCCCTAACATCTGAAACAAGTAACATGATATAAAGCAGAAATAGAACCAACCAACCAGCACTTATGGATCTGCTTCCAGGCAGGCTCTGGCCTCAGCTGCTGCTAGGCTGGCTGCTGTCCAGCGCCCCCTGTTGGATTGGAGGATCTGCTGCTGCTGCCGCTGCTCAAGGCAAAATGGCCTTTTCCCTTTTCCCTCAGCAATGTCTCACACGGACAATAATGGAGTAAATTGCACATGGCAGTATTGGCAGAACTCTCGCGTGGTTGCTGCCTGAGTGGGAAATACAGTGCACGCTGACTGATGATGCATACATTATCGTGCAAAGCTTCTTTGTCTTGCAAATTGCCGCTCGTCAACTGAAATAAATTTCATTAAAAATTTTTGCTTATCTTGCAAATATCTCGTGCAGCAAGGTGCTCGTCTTGCGAGGTTCCACTGTGTTTGTTATACTGATTTATATAGCTACCAATTACACCAACTGCTTTATAGTTTTGCTTTATGGCAAATATCTACATAGATATTTTTTTCATTTTTTGGTTTATATATAGTTGTAAACTCTATTTAAACATGATCTGGTAATACATGTAAAAGGGTAACATCAGTACCTGTTTCTTATGATAATCCTTCAAAGCGGTTTCAAAACCTTCTTCAAGTCTGCTGAATGCTATTCTGACATCTGTAGTCCACCAGATTTGAGAACCAATCAGCGCTACTTGTGCAGAATAGTCGATGATCCACTGTTCTCTTGGTTTTTCCTCATAAACAGTTATAGCTTCTGTAACGTGATAACGCATTGTTTCACGCATGGTATCTTCCAGGCGTTTTAACCAGGTTTCTACCTTTTGAGGTAACAATTAGGCATTTTGAATTCAATTCACAGAAATTAGTGGCACTTATATATGTCATCTTTATTTCAGTGAAGTTCTATTTCACTCAACTTATACAGGATTCAGTGTCAGTAAGTTAGTTTAGATACAGCACCAACAAACTGATTATTACTATGTGAATAGTTTTGTACTCATACAACATATTCCACATTCCAATTTGTCTTTTTATTTCATTACACCCATCTCTGAAGCAAAAGATCAGGCATTCCTATAGAGTTATATTGTGAAAGGTTAATTTTGGGATTGTGCCAACTAAACTTTTTTTGTTCAATTATCATTATTCTGATGGATGTAGTTTCCACTTATGGATGTCTATTTTTTTATGGATGACGTACTCATAATAGTGTTATCAGCTCCAGGCACATGGATTTTTTAAATGAAATGGATCAACAAGTAATCACTATAGTATCAATAATATAAGGTACAGAAGATGGGAAGATCTTACACCACCCTTTTTGTTGATATGAGAATTTGTCTAATAAAATATGAACTATTTGGCTTTGGAGACAACCCTAGAAAAATTTGAGATTCTTCCAAACTGTGAGAAGTTTGAGCTTATTAATATCTTTTAATACATTATCTTATGCCCTGGATATAGAATTCCTGAAGACTGTTTTTCCATCTTACCAGGGAATTACTGCTGGTAAGGACATACATTGGGGAGGGTACTACAAAGGGAACCCTTGGTGAGATTATCCACATAGCTAGCAGCATTAGGATTCTTGGATGCAGGGTAAAGTAAAAGTATCGTGAACCTATTTATATATTTGATCGTCTACCACTTAAGAAGGCAGCTGAAATTTAAGGCCAAGAGAGTTTGTTATTTTGCAGTTTGTTTGCTGTAGCTACAGAGATCTTCTAAGGAACAACTGAATACTTTGTCCTAACTTGTATATTGGTGATCATGTAGAAGGAAGTAGTTTTGGAAGTATCTGACTCAGGAAACAAGATGAGTATGGTACTTATGAAACAAAATTAATGAGCAAAATCTGAAGATAACTAGTCTTGGCAGAAATTATTGGAATGGGAGAGAAAATGGTGAATTCTACATAAGAGGTTATGTTGAGCTGGACTTCAAATATGAAATCTGTCTTAATGGAAGATTCAGAGGCAAGAGATAAGTTCTAAAAGTGAGAAAAAGTTATAACTGCATGTCCCAGGAATAGCCCAAGAAATAATTAAGAAGAAGAAATAACTATCAAGGTAGACAAAATAATTCATTTAAGGATGAAGGTGTGATGGGTTTTTTATATATTGGTATTATAATAAAATTGTCAGTTCCTTAAGGATATGCAGGAAGACAACAAAATCAATCAAACCAACTAGCATATTATTATTTATTTATTAAATTTCTATGCTCCCAAAATCCAAAGACTCTCAGCAGCAAACAAGAAATGCACATTAAAAACATCAACTTAGAAAATTAAAATAAAAAACCCAGCAGAACTAGAGGGGTGGGCTAAAAAGTATCTCACAAGTAAAAAGAGGGATGAAGATGGCCATCTCCAAGATGATGAATCCCCCTTGAGTCCTAGGCCAACTCACAGAGCCAGGTCTTAAGGCCCTTCTGGAAGGCCACAAGGGAGGGGGCAGCCCTCAACTTGGGGGGCAGGATGTTCCATAGGGCGGTAGCCACAGCAGAGAAGGCTCTTCTCCTGAACCTGCCAGCCAAAATTCCTCAGCTGATGGGAACCGAAGAAGGAGTCCTCTGCTGCTTCCAGTGGGCTGGGAACATCCCATTGGGATGGGAACTCCTCAGATTTACCTGGTCCCATGCCATAAAGGGCTTTAAAGATCAATGTTAACACCTTGAATTGCACCCGGAAGTAGACTGGCAACCAATGCAGCTCATGGAACATAGGTGTAACATGAGCCAATCTATTGGCCCCTAAAATCATCTGCTCAGCTGCATTCTGCACCAGCTGCAATCTCTAGATACTCTTCAAGGGAAGCCCCATGTAGAGCGCATTACAGTAGTCCAGAATAGAGATGACGAGGGCATGAGTGACCAAGTGTAGGGACTCCTGGTCCAGGAAAGGGCGCAACTGGTGCACAACACGAAGCTGTGCAAAGGCTCTCCTGGCCATGCTCACTACTTGCTCCTCAACTAGGAGTCGCGAATCCAGGAGGATCCCGGATCTATCCGGGTAGTGCTACCCCATCAAGAGATAAAGATGGTAATATCCTAGAACCAGGACCCCCTGCCACCCAAAGCCGCTCAGTCTTGCCAGGGTTCAACCGAAGTCTGTTGTCTCCCATCCAGCCCTGAAGAGCCTCCAGGCACTGAGTCAGGGCCAGGACAGCATCACTTGGGTCACCTGGGAAGAAGATGTAAATCTGACTATCATCAGTGATGATGTAGATGTTAAAAAGGAGAGGAGAAAGCACTGAGCCCCGCAGCACACCACAAAGTAATGGCCAAGGGCTAGACCTCTCCCTCCTTATTAGGAAGGATTAGGTCCTATTGGGACCGGCCTCAGAGAAAGGAGCCAAACTAGTGCAAAACTGCACCACCCAGCCCCAGCCCCCACAGCCGACCCAAAAGGATACCATGATCAACGGTATTGAAAGCCACCGAGAGGTCAAGGAGGGCTAGGATGGATGTACTACCTCCATCTTGCTCTCATCAGAAATCATCCACAAGAGCGACCAATACTGTCTCCGTCCCATGACCAGGCTTGAACCCAGACTGAAAAGAGTCCAGAAAATCTGTTTCCTCCAGGATCCTCTGCAGCTGCCAGGCGACCACTTTCTCAACCACCTTGCCTAAAAAAGAGACACCTGCTATAATGTATTGAATGTATAGAAGTATCTTAGAAAGTGTCCATAGAAAAGGTTCAGAATATTGTGCTTGCTTGAAATAAGCAGATCATTGCTCTCTGCCTTTAGTTTTTGGAACACAAGATTTCCAGTGCTTTCCAGGTAAAATAATAAAACTTTATGAGGAAATAAGGCACAGTTATGAAAAATCAGCAAAGCAAAGGTGGGTACAATATTCCATTTTTCCTATGAAAAATGGAATATACCTGCAGGAAATATGGGAAAGATTTTGATTTTGATTACTATCATGGACATTTGGAGAACTGCAAAACCATAGGGTTTCACCCAGCTGTAATCAATTATTTACAAGATACTCATTAGTACACAGTCAAAGGGTGGCGTGTCCTAATTTAAATGTTGTGTCTGTAAGGGAGTATAAAAAGAAATGTCATCTTCTAGGGAGTTTTGTCTAGATCAAATATGCATGTGTTAGTTTTACAGCTTGGTGAAAATGTGGTTGCATTTATTTATTTGGGCTAAGTGGTAATGTTATGTAGGGTTTTTTTTCCTACCTCAAAGAAAACAGTTTACTTAGAAATTATTTGACGAATATGTAAGAAAATCTGGTTTACTTAAGGCCTTTTCTCCTGCCGTTGTAGACAAGGGAGAAACAAAATATATATCTTGGCAAATGGATGCTCTGAGAAGGCACATGGGGGTGCGTGTAATCATCTTGCCAGTTTAATTAACAGTATTTTTGACTGATATGTGCTAATGAGGATAATGTACAATATCGAGGAAAGAACCTTGTGTGCTATATTGAAGGGACAGGTGCTGGGCGTATTGGAAAGTTCAAGTTACTAAAAGAAAATGAAGTGACAATGACTTTGAAAGATGCAGTGATGGGAACATTTACAAGAATATGCTTAAAAAAACCCTAAATCTGTGATTCTAATTTACATGCCTAAAAGTGGCTATCATTTATGAAACTGATTTATACATCTATGCCATCATATGGAATCATGACAATAACAACAGTAATACAAAGTACTGATTAAGCTATTAATATGAAACAATACAACTTTGGAGATTCGAAAGCCAAAAACTTAATTCTTCAAGAAATATGATCATGACTTCCCATCATAATTTTGTTCCCCAAAAGTAGATATTTTACTTGAGAAAAGATTTTCAGGATGGAAATAATTTGAGATTTCAGTAATAAAATGTAGGAGAACATTTGCTTTTATTTATTTAGAAAAACGTACAGCTGTCCATCTTGCAATCAAACTGTGGCTAGTTTTTACCCCTCTCCCAAAAGAAACAAAACAACAACGTTTTCATCCAAAACAAAAAGAATGGAACTCCAAACTAAAAAACAGAAGCAGAAAAAAAAACATGAAATAGTTCTGTCCATCTAAATAGTTCTGTCCATCAAGGCAAATATGTTTTTACATTTAAGGAGCAAAGTGTTTTTCTTTAATGTAAACAGTATCAACTGAGGCAAGTAGAAATAGAAAGGGATTCCTTTCATGTTGCGATTGTGATGAAATTTCTCACTGGGGAGAGGGCAAATTTCCTTTGGTGCTAATGGCATGGTCTGCTAACCTCTACCTACTTTCAGATACAATACTTTCAGATGCCTCTGAGAGTAGAGTTTCAGACAGAAGAAGATAGATTTCAAAGGAATGTTCAGAGGATACTCTTAATTGCAAGGGCAATTTGATATTCAAGAGAAGATAACAAGAGAACAGTGAGATTTCTTGCACTGGAGATCATGAAGAAAAGGCTAAAAAGCCATCTATTAGGGATGCTCTAGCTCTGGTTTTCTCACACTGTACAAGAGATTAGATGGTTATTAGGCCAACTCCCTTAATTTCATAAGTACATAGTGTGGAAGTTCACCTTCTGTTTGACAAAACCTGCTGCACAGACTAATCATCAATCAAGTCAGCTGACCAGAATTAAGATTAAAAAGCTGTGAGTAGAAGAAACTGGGAAAAGCTCTAAAAATAGAAGGAAACTCAGTAGGATATGGGAAAGATATGTTTCAAGCTGAAACACAACCCCAGTTTTAAAAATTATTATCTGTTAAATCTTCCTCCAGTAAACTACAATGGTGCTTTGGAGGCAAGACAAACGGAATACTGAATCTTTGAACTTCCTCCAGTTCGTTAGCATTTAGCTTCAAGAGCAATCACTGCATAATTTTTCCTGCTCTGCATAAAGGCTTGAACTTTGCAGTTCTCGAAAAGACTCCTGCAAGGTGCTGAGTACTCTCGACTCCCTCAAAACTCAGCACAATAAGACCTGAGCCTTTTCTGTTAGCATTCTGTCCTCCCTCCTTCCCATCCCTGGCCCTCAGCATTAAGATGTTGAAAAAGTCCAGTAAATATTCACATGTAGCCTGTAAAAACAGATAAGAGTTTAGCATGACAAGTTTATTTATCTGAAAGATATCCTTAAAGATTGGCTGAATCCTGTCAGGACTGCTAGAGTTTATTTCTATGATCGTTGCTGGAACCAAGTTTGCTGAAATATCTTATTTTAGCTGGAAGCCTCTTCTCACAAGGAAGCTAAGCAATGGTGTAGCAGCAGGTTAAATTCCTGAGTATTTCAAGGAGATTTGTCATATATTTTCCATGATCCATTTATTTATGTGGTAAATCAACAAAAAGAGAAACATCTGTTATATCTGATATAATTTACTGCTAAAGGTATCAAAATTCATCCTTTCGAAACTGAGGTTCTTTAAAGAATTCAATTGGTAAATATTAGATAATTTTACAGATGTTTTACCAGATTGCATAGTTTGAATGACTTAAAAATACACAGACATTTGCATGCTGTTTGACATCAAAAATGCAAGAGGTTGTATTACCTATATATATGAAATCAAGTCTAGGAAAAACCCTTTTTGACCACAATTAGAGGTCCAATTTTTATCTTGATTACCTTTGGAAAACTGGTCAAGATCTGTTTGTAGAAAGTAGTGGTGTGAATGAAGCCTGCTGTGCTTTCTGGCTGGCATTTCTGACCATTTTATTCTGTTTTTTCCTGGAATACTTTTCAGTCTTGGAGGGTTGATAGAATGTTCTGCAGCTTAACTATGTATATTCATGAAAAATCTGAATGGAATCCCTAAACGCATAATCCTATCTGCCTATAGCGCTAAAAGCAGGAGCCTTTTTCAACCGTTCAGTGATGGCCATATTATCTCTCTACTTAACCTGGCAAAGGCAGAGGTAGAAGGACAAGGATCCTAAATTGAAAACAGTGAAGAAAAAGCCAAGCGTATTTCTAGCCAGGACAAACTTGAACATGTAGTGTTACTGCAAGTTTGGATAATTTGCCCTCTAGATTTTATTTTTGGACTACATATTCTATCAGCCTCAGCCAGCATGAATAATTATAAAGCAGCATGGAAACTGGTTAAATAATTGCTTGACAGGACCTTCTATTCGAATGCAATTTATGCAACGTTTTGCTGTTCTTTAATTAACAAAGCCAAAAATTCTGAGTGCTACTGTAACACATGACCCATCAAAATTTATCGTTGTATTTACAAAACATGATAGTGACATTTTTCTAGTCAATTACTTTTCAGCAGATATTATAAAAAGTATTAAGTACTTTTAAATTACTAAATTAAATAATTTTTCAGTAGAAAGAAATTGCTGGCACTTACGTTGTTGTGACTCACTTTGACTAGGCAAATGTTGAGGAGTGCATTGAATAGATTCAGTTTAATTATGATATCAAGCTAGATTTATGCAGTGATACAGAAAATTTCTTGTAACCACATAAAGTTTAAAGAGTAAATATTTTCCTCCAGGGAAAACCAAACCTTAGCTTAGCTTAATTCCAGTTTGTGTTCACCCAGTAGGGATCTTCTGGCAGTGAAACTTTTAAAATCACTGCTAACAGAATATAATGATAGAATTATTTTTAATTTCTATTATTAGTAGCCTGTTGTTCAGAAAAAAAATACTGGTGGCTATAAGAAGAATGCATAGATCAGTTTCACTTTTTCACAAATTGATTAAAAAAGCTAAAAATATTAACTTGGAGAAGTTGCAAATGTTGCTAAAATTAGGTATATATTTTGATATTCATACTCTTTTCTTGGTACCAATTAGACCCAGTAAGCTACGATGAAAGAAAATGCAAGGGTTCAATAAAAAATTCCAAAAATCCTCCACTTAAAATTGCTCTGCCTAATGAATATATCTGCCCATTTTCTTTTCTCCAATGCTTACTTAATGTTCTATGTAGGTAATGTTGACACAGAGTCCCACAATGAGACAGGCAGCATTACATTTAATAAATAAATTCTTAAAAATTCCTATCTCAAAGAAAATTCTCATTCATTTCCACCTCATCCATCTGCTTCTCAATCCATTCTCCCTCCCTCCCTCC
>JANHZU010004144.1:95210-110160 GCA_032468055.1 Acrochordus granulatus | reverse complement strand
AGGGGATGACAGAGGATGAGATGGATAGATAGCATAGTCAGTGTGATGGGTGTGAGCTTGGGAAGACTCCGGGAGGCCGTACAAGACAGAGGGGCCTGGCATAATGCAGTCCATGGGGCCGCGAAGAGTCGAACACGACTGTGCGACTGAACAACAACAAATCATGGATCACTGCCTTGTCATGGTGAAGGGGCTTGCATGACTCAATGAAGCTGTGAGTTATACTGTGCAGGGCCACACAAGACAGACAGGTCACAGTGGAAAGTTCTGACAAAATGTGATCTGCTGGAGAAGGACATGTCTTCCCACTCTAGTATCCTTACCAAGAAAACCACATAGATAGTATAAAAAAACTAAAAAATATGATGCTGGAAGATGAGGCCCTCAGGTCGGAAAGTGTCTGATATGCTACCGGGGAAGAGCAGAGGGAAATTACAAGTAACTCCAGAAAAAATGAAGTAGCTGGACCAAAGCCAAAAGGACACTCAGCTGTGGATGTGTCTGGTGGTGAAAAGAAAGGCCAATGCTGTGAAGAACAATATTGCATAGGAACCTGGAATGTAAGATCTAAGAATCAAGGTAAGCTGGATATGGTCAAACATGAGATGGCAAGACTGAACATCAACATCTTGGGAATCAGTGAACTAAAATGGATGGGAATGGGCAAATATAATTCAGATAACCTCTATATCTACCAGTGTGGACAAGAATTCCTTAGAAGAAATGGAGTCCCCCTCATAGTCAATAAAAGAGTGAGAAAAGTAGTACTGACGTACAATCTCAAAAACAACAGAATGATCTTGGTTCAAATTCAAGGCAAAACATTCAACATCACAGTAATCCAAGCTTATGCACCAACCATTGATGCTGAAGAGGCTGAAGTTGACCAGTTCTATGAAGGCCTATAACAACTTCTAGAATTCACACCAAAAAAATATGTCCTTCTTATCATAGAGGATTGGGATGCTAAAGTAGGAAGTCCAAAAATAAGTGGAATAACAGGCAAGTTTGGCCTTGGAGTACAAAATGAAGCAGGACAAAGGCTAATAGAGTTTTGTCAAGACAACACACTATTCATAGCAACTACTCTTTTCCAACAACCCAAGAAGTGACTCTCCGCATGAACATCACCAGATAGTCAATACTAAAATCTGATTGAGTATATTCTTTGCAGCCAAATATGGTGGAGCTCTATACAGTTAGTAAAAACAAGACCTGGAGCTGATTGTGGCTCAGACCATGAGCTTATTATTATTCAGGCTTAAATTGAAGAAAATAGGGAAAACCACTAGGCCATTCAAGTATGACCTCAATCACATCCCCTATGAATATACAGTGGAGATGATAAATAGATTTAAGGGATTAGATCTGTTAGACAGAGTGTCTGAAGCACTATAGATGGAGGTGCATAACATAGTACAGAAGGTAGATCCTAAAACCATCCCAAAGAAAAATAAATGCAAGAAAGCAAAGTGGCATCTGATGAGGTTTTACAAATAGCTGAAGAAAAAACAAAAGCAAAAAGCAAGGGAGAAAGGGAAAGATACACCCAACTGAATGCAGATTTCCAGAGAATAGCAAGGACAGATAAGAAGGACTTCTTAAATGAACAGCAAAGAAATAGAGGAAAACAATAGACTGGGAAAGACCAGAGATCTCTTGAAGAAAATTGGAGATATCAAAGGAACATTTTGTGCAAAAATGGGTATGATAAAGGACAAAAATAGCAGGGACCTAACACAAGCAAAAGCGATTAAGAAGAGGTGGCAGAATATCTATACAAGAAAGATCTAAGTATCCCTGATAGCCACAATGGTGTGGTTGCTGACCTAGAGCCAGACATCCTGGAGTGTGAAGTCAAATGTGCCTTATGAAGCATTACTAACAACAAAGCTAGTGGAGGTGACAGTATTCCAGGTCAACTATTTAAAATCTGAAAAGATGATGCTGTTAAAGTGCTGCACTCAATATGCCAGCAAATTGGGAAAACTCAACAATGGCCATAAGGCAAAAAGAGGACTCACTGGAAAGGTCCATGATGCTGAGAAAGATTGAAGGCAGAAGGAGAAGGGGAGGGCAGAGGATGAGATGTGCTTATATAGCATTGTTGACACAGTGGGCATGAGTTTGGAAGATACTGCAGGACAGGGAGGCCTGATGATTCATGGGGTCATGAATTGTCAGACACAGTGTCTGAACAACAACAGTAACAATACCACTGGGCTAACAGCTATCCCTAGCTTAGTCTTTTTATAGCCATACACACTTCCTTTATTTGATATGTTGCATTCATCTTCTGCTTTTGTTTATACATTATTTTTGGTATTTTTTTTCTTTCATCTATTTTGCTAGGATAATTTATTTGCCTTTATAAAGTCTTGAATAATATTGATGGAATATTGTTTCCATGCTTGCATTATCTGTTACCATAGTATCCCCATTTTGTAATTTTAGTATCATTTTCCTCTCATTTTTTTCCTCAGTTTAGTGTATTAGCTATTTCCACAACTTATTAGCTAACTCAGAATTCTTCTGTTTTGCAAAATTTATTTTATTTCAGTTTTCTTAATCATTAACATAGAAAGCTAGCATTATAGAAGTTAATTTGATGTGAGATATTTTTCCTTCCTGGAGATCTCTTTAATTCCTCCTCTTTTATTTCTTTTAAAAAAATTTGCATCTTCTCTTCATCTTTTCACTTCACTGTTTTGCTGTATAAATTATCCTGTCATAAAGGCTTTACTTTCATGTCATACTGTGCTCATATCCAAGTCTTTATTTAAATTAATCTCAAATAATTCTTTCAGCTTCTTTTTATGGTCATTAATTATTTATTCTTTTTCATAGCAAAGTTTCATTTAGCCTCCATGTATAAATTCTAACTTTTGTCTTCTATATTAAACTCACTGGATTATGATGTAAAAAAGGATGCATAAGATCTCTATTTCGTTAATACCTGTAGTACATTTCTTATACATCCAAAACATATTTATTCTTGAGAAAGATTTGTGCCTTTCAGAAAGGTATTATATACTTTGGAATCCCCTTTTTGCATCTATTTTCATAATTTTTTATCTATTTTTATAGATTTTTATATCTATTTTAGTGTGTGCGGAGGCCTGAGTGATTAATATAGTGGGCTTGTTGGCCAAAAGCTCATCAGCCTGAGTTCAAGACCCAAGCACCGCATAAAAGGTGAACTCCCATTGTCTGCCTAGTTCCTGCCAGCCAAGCAGTTCAAAAACATGTAAAAATGCAAGTAGATAGATAGGTATCACCTTTGGTGAGAAGGTAACAGCATCCAAGCACCTTGGTGAATAGTCATGCTGGCCACATGGCCACGGAAGTGTCTTTGACTGGGAAATGGAAATAAGCACTGCCCCCTAGAGTCAGCCACAACTGGCAGGGGAACCCTTTGCCTTTTTTATATCTATTTTATATCCATAAGCTTAAAGTTGTCCATTATTTCAAAAAATATTTTCAGCAATTTACCTTCTGTTGATTTAATTCCTTTTGTAGGGATTCTATCTTTTTGTGGGCAAACCACTCCATTCCATTTTCGAAAAAAACACAAATATAACTCTGGATAGTGTACATTCCATAAAAATAATTTTTAAAACATTCAAAAATATACAAAATTTATATTATTATGAAAAGGCTGAGAAGATCAGATTATGAACTATCAAGCCTCCTCAGATTACCATTCCCTTGTGATACCTAGGCCTACTGACACATCCAGGTTTATGGGACCACAGATTAAGATACACTCACCTGATTGGCTTTGGGCACTCTGCTGTTTTGAAGAGTCTCTTTCCATTTAAAATTTTCTCTATCCAAAAATGCTTTAGTGGATTGGGTGAACCTACTGTGCTTTAAAAAGGCTTCAGTTGAAGCTATTAATATGCTGTTTTCTCTAGTGGCTCCTGGATCCTGCAGGTTTCATTACAAGAAGCTGCCCTATGGTGCTTAAATGGGTAATCTCACAGGTTTCTCCTTGTCCAGAGATACTCTTTTAATTCAGGTGCACTATCTGGCTGCCAGTCTGCATCACCTCCAATACACAGAGACGTGTTAGCTCACCATGTTTCTACCCCAGAAATCCCAGAAAAACTGGGTTTTTTTATCTCTATGATAATCAATTGTACCATTTATGTATTACATTCAATAGCAAACTACCTTGTTTTAAAACATTTCTTGCACTGAAATAATCTCTCTAATGTTGAGAATCTTACAATATCTTGTACAGGCTGACTGGAGTAGGTGTCTTTTTCTGCTGTGTGGTCATGAAAGGACTGGGGTGCATTGTCTGGGGCTTCTTTTGTTCAGCTTTCCAAAATATAGAAATGACATTCACCTTTGCAAAATGTCTGGTCCTCTTACCACTATTAGTTTCTTGTGGGAAAAGGGTTATTCCTTCCAAGATGAATTCAAATTTCTTCTGCTTTCTGGTCTGTGTTTTATTTGCTCTGGCTGTCGTCCTGTTTTCAATGGCTTTGTAAGAGTTCAGTTTTCTATGACTTACATTCTTTCATACAGATCTTTGTCTACAATCCCCAGCAGTATAGGTCTATTTCTAAAATGCTCCTACTTTTTCTCCTCAAAATCACAATGATCTACAAGCTCCTAAAAGCTTTAAATGAAGTTGCATTCTCTGGCCTTCTTATATATATTCTTGATAGAAGAAAATGTTCATCCAGTATAGTCAAAGGTGTCTCATTCTTTTGGTTCTCTTCTTCAAAAGTAAAGGACTTATAATGTTATTTTTTGTGCCCTGCAACATAGAAAAAATAATTTTTTTATACAATTCTTTCTTCTTTTTGGAGCTCTGTCACCTGTCTGAAGCAGATAAATTTTTCTTTCCATTCAGGCAATTCTACAGAATTGTGGGAAGCTGAAAGCTTCTGGAACAGGTAAATCAGACGTTTCTGAAGTCTGTGGGTTTAAATTTAGATTTCTAGCATTGAGTCATAGCTCAAACGACTAAAATCATTAGAGTGTAATATTTTCTTTACATACAAAGTATGTAGTGTATATATAGTCTAATAATAAAATATTAGAGTGTAATATTTTTCCATACAAAGAAAAATCCAAAATCAGAGATATTTGTAGAATATAAGACTGCAGTTGATTTCAATAAAATGCTTCCTATGGGTTGTAACAAAACAAGATTCCCTCTGTGACTGTTCACCATATTGCAATGCTAAACCACAATTTTTGTGAGCTCTAAAATTGTAAAGTTTTTCCTTATATTTCAATAATCAACAATCGTATTTTATGCTGTGGGTTGTCAAACCACATATCTCTGGTTCATGTACTACATTAACAAGCGCTTGCTGGATTGGAGTAAAGGCCTACCTAATTCAGCATTTGTTTTCTGTAGCAGAACCCTGATACCTAAGAAAGACCACAAGCAGGAAAGCAGCAGAATAACAATATTCTCATTTGTGTTTCCTATAAATTGGTATTTAGGGGCCTACAGCATCCAGTGTTGGAACCAATATCTAGCATTTGACAAGCTGTGGAGCCATGTATTGGGTGTTCCATAGGGACCCATTGTTTGTTTTCTTTCAATTTCACTGTGGTCACCAGCAAAGTCTTCCTCCAGAGCTGCTTAAAAGATAAAAGGTAAGAATTATTGTTTTTTAAGGTATTATCATATTTATGCTTTTTGAGATTCCCAGTGGAAGAAAATACATAAAAATAGAAACAATGAAGCCGCTGTATTGAGTCAGAATTGCTCGGTATGGTCTTGAGTGATGTTAAAAGAGCCAATATCAGCAAAGTAATTTCAGTTCATATATTTTGTTCAAAAAAAGTTCCAATAATATAATTTCAGTAGCTTCTTTCACATCAACATCTCTCTAGTAAGATTAGAGACTATAAAGCCTATAATCTTCAAATCCTCAAATATTTCCCATAATGCTTTGGATTTCTAGCAAAACAACCAAATCAATATTACAAGGAAGTTCTGCAAAAACCTTCACATTTAGTCCATTTGTATTATGATCTTTGGATAATCATATTCCCAGTATAATTATTCAATTAGGATGATCTGTATTTAAAATACATCAATGCCTTAAAATGGATTTTAGATCCTATAAATCGTATACAATATGCCACCATAGTAGGAGATATCTAATTATGCAAATCTATAATATGCAATTTCTATCTCTGATAATTGGGTTATAGCTACAACTCTTAGAGACACAAATTATTTTTATTTCCATTTCAAGATTAATCTCCTGAAGGTTTACATTTTAGATAATTTAAGAAAATTGCACATCTAATTCTACTTAAACCAATGGATTTTAATTTAAACAATTCTTCCTAGATTGATATTTTGAATCCAGAATATTATAATGCATTATTGAAAAAAAATAAAAATCCAACAGATGAGAAAAAAATTTGTTGACTGTTTAGAAAATAGCTTTTCTTTTCTACATCTTTCCTTCTCGCAAATCTGTACATTTACAATCAGTTTCAGAGAGCTGAACAAATAAATTGTTCTGAATAATTCATCTAATGAAGTTATCTTTTTTCTTTACGAAATGTCTACAAGTGCATTAGTTTTCCCAACTGGCATTTAATATTCCAAATTAGTTTGCTACTTTACACTTCTAGAAAATATACTACAAATTAATTATAAGGTTCTTATACTAATTTTATATATGAGACATTGCAATAAAACATACTAAAACCAAAACTTCATGATGAATTTATGAATTTGCATAAGCAATCAGGTCCATTAATTCAAAAAGAGGAAAATATATTAATTTAGCGCTAATGAAGAAGGACAGTTAATTCATCAAACCTAGTTGTACGCTTGATATTTCCATGTCTTTATATCCAAGCAGAATAATCAGGATTGTAATCATAGTAAAAATACAAAAGAAAATTAAAGAAATAGACAATGAAAGTAGTGCAATAAGAATTAAAATAATATAAATAAAATACAAGTTTAAAAATGCTCAAAAAGCCTAGCTGGAGAACACTCTCCTTCAAGAAAAGCTATCCTGCCATGTAACAATTTATAGAAAACAGCATTTGGTTCATCACTGTAGGCAGTTTACTGATATATTTCCAACTTGATTCATAAGCTCAAGGTCCTCTGACACAGAAAAATTAGTTTCCTTCTCTGAAGCGTGTAAACCTTCTTTGGTAGAAAAATACAAAGAATGGATAACAGTGCCAGCTCCAATGCATTTTGTTGCCTGAAACAGAACAGCAAATGTGTCACCCTCTGCAAAAATCGTGAAAAAAGCCAACTTCACAGGAAATTGTAAATAAAAAATTATAATTACAGTTTGAGAAGAGCTTCTTAATCTTTAGATGAAAAGTGCTAAGCTAGAATCAAATAAAAGCATTTCTGTGAGCTCTTTAAAATGCACAGCATATATTTTCCCAAGAGAAGAGTAAAATGTAGTTTGATTTAGGTTCATTTAGAAATTGCTATTTACACAGAACAGTTGATCCTCCTGTGCTAAAAGCTGTGGGAGGAAAATAAATGAAAGAAAAAGGGCCGGTCAGATCCTATGGGCCTGTCTGAGCTACACATAGAGGAATTTGTTTCCCCACTGCTGCAGTTGAAGTACAAAACCTAGGCATGGAGGCAAACAGCCAGGTGTCAGTGTCAGCCTACCCAAACCAATTTGCTAGGGAAAAAGGCGCCACAGGCAGAGGCATTTCCAGCATAAGGCAAACTGAAGGAGCCTACAGAGCTGACATATCTGGATACCGTCCAAGGCAGCAGCATGGAAGACTGACAACACCACAGTATGGGAAAAGTCATCTGTTGAGCATGGCCTTGTGAAAGCCATACTGAAAAGAGTAGAAGACAAGCTGGCCAGAAGTTTATGTTGCAGGTGGAAGAGAACTCTGACCTCGAAGTAGAAGAATGGAATTATTTGTGTTATTCCCCAGAGGAACAGAAGGTGTCTTGTGGATGCAGAGACCTTGGCCTGCTGCTGCTGCTCACCCTTATACAATGCATTTAGGCAGCCTTGAGCCTTCTTGTCTAGGAAGGGTTTCCTATTAGCTTCCTGAGAAATTTATTGGCAGAAGTTCCTCAAGAAATACCACTTCGACAACCTGTGCTAAAGCAAACATTTTATAGTGGAGACGTTGTCTCTTTCCTTCATCTGGAGTCTTTTATTAGTAGGGCAGGGATTTCCATAGAACAGGATTTTAACAAATGAGGCTGCACCAAGGAAAAAACGGGCCCTGAATGCTATCTAAATCCCACTATTAGAAGCTGCCAAATGGATCTTTTGCTGGGATGTAGTTAGCCTTGCAGAGTCCCCTCCAAAGTTGCCAGGCCATTGCCTCTTAGAAACGGAAGTGGTGACAGGTTTTACTTTCTTGGGCTTCAAGATCACTGCGGACGGTGACTGTAGCCATGAAATTAAACGACGCTTGCTCCTTGGGAAAAAAAACCTAGCCAGCATAATAAAAAACAGAGATATCACCTTGACGACAATGGTCCGTGTAGTCAAAACTATGGTTTTCCCTGAGAGTTGGACTATAAGGAATGCTGAATGCCAAAGAATTGATGCTTTTGAATTGTGGTGCTGGAGAAGACTCTTGAGAGTCCCTTGGATGGCAAGGAGATCAAACCAGTCAGTCCTACAGCAAATCAACCGTGACTGTTCATTGGAAGGGCAGATACTGAAGCTGAAGCTCAAATACTTTGGCCACAAAATGCAAAGTGAGGACTCATTGGAAAAGACTGTAATGCTAGGAAAGATTGAAGGCAAAAGGAGAAAGAGATGGCAGAGGATGAGATGGTTAGGTAGTATTGTGAATGTGATGGGTGTGGATTTGGGCAGACTCCAGGAGGTAGTGCAGGACAGGGAGGTCTGGCATGCTATGATCCATGGGGTTGAAAAGACTTGGATACAACTGAGTAACTGAACAACAACAATGGCATAGTCACTGAGAGAGTAAGCTATGAATCAAGGAATTCCTGAGTTTGTTTGCTACAACTGTCATCAATTCCTTCATCTACAATGAGAAGTTAACAATGTCAACACTCTGAGGGTTACAACTGGATAATACTATGAAGCATGCTGAAAATGTGAAAATCTTATAAACTATTTTGATCTTGTTATTCTTATTACTTTGGAGCTAAAATTTCTCTAAATTATCAAACTGTTCAAATATAACATTCATACCATACTTCATTTTTGGAATAGCTATAGATATTGATTTGGATTAAGGGCTACTTCCTGATTGTCCCATCACCTTAATGTGCAGGCAACTGCTTTTGGAGGCCAGAAATAGATGACATCGCCCTGTATATTAGACCCACTTTTGCTTTCATAGAGACCTCAGGATGTGTTTCTCTGCTCCACTTCTGTAATATACTTTTCCTTATCATGTTGCCTTGAATGTTCACATCTGCTTGAACTAGAGGACTTCAGTTTGTTGCAGACTTGCCTCAGTTGCTAATTGGCTATTTTACAGGCTACTTTCCCTAACTCTTCAACTTAGCCAGCGCTTATCACACATTCTAATAGTTTCTGTATCTCTCTTTACAAGCATGGATAAAAGTGCAGAGAAAGTAGCCAGTTCAAAACTTGGCAATAAGAGCTGGCAGTCTGTATGGAAGCTCAGCTGATAACTGGAAAAATAATAAAACTGTAAACTACTAGACTGATTCTTTAAAAAAAAACCAAAGGAAAACTAACTATTTAAGGAAAGAAAAATGTAATAATTAAAAAAGAGCATGTATTTCAAAACCACACTGGCAGTAATTGATAATAATAATGGGGCATGATCAGATAGAGCAGTCAAATTTATACATAAGCCCCTCTGAATTCTCTTGGATTGGAATTTCATAAAAGCCCCAAGGGGAAATAAATAAATAAATATACTGTCCTATTAGCTTAAGATCAAGATCAAAAAAAGAAAAGGATCAGGTTGCTAACAAGGAATTTTAAAATATATATATATTATTGTGATGGATACGACAGTGCCACATATTCTCTAAATTAAATTTCACTAAATAATCTGGTATCACTTTCCATGTACAGGAATTAGATTTACTAGAGAAATATGATCCAATGAAGGATCATTAATTTTAGATTAGTGACGTATTGTGTTATTTACTTTTTAACAGAGCTGAATTTTACTTACTATAATGAGAATTCTTATCATTCTTTTAGAAGCATGAAATGCTGAATTCTGTAGATGTAAATTATTATTTTAAAAATTATTTGCATAATTAATTCACTCAGCGATAAGGAAAAAAGCATTTATGCATGTGAAAAAATTGGCTTTTGAAAGGTCAGAAATTACTCTGGGAGACATAATACAGTATAAGGTGTTTAAGAAGAAAAATATTTCTTTACTAGAAAGAATAATGTTGGTCAAATCACCTTTAAATTGAATTTTCCATTTTCAAGAAAACGATGCCTTTGCATACGATATCGGACACTCATATTTACCTGAATCATCAGAACTCAAATTGTGTTTCATTTATTGCAAACAGAGTTAAATGGGGGTCCCATTTAAACAATCTGAATAAAACATATCAGAGAGATGTTTAATATTTTTAAGTCATATTTAAATTCAGTTTCTACATCTTGAAGGAACAATAAAAGTCAGTCTCCTAACTCATTCATGCCATTTGCTATATCTTCAGACTCTTGGGGATGTGTGGATGGCATTTTCTGTGCTGTATTCTAAGAGATAGCTGGGGATTCACGTCACAACTTTAGTTGTGGGTTCTGCTTTTTTTTAAAAAAACTTTCCAGTGGCCCTTTCTCACTGACGCTATTTACACAATCGGTATAAACATTGGAAATTAGCTGTAGCTATATTATTAATCTTTCACTGTTCTCAGACCATTTTCATGGGCATTTCATGGACAACTGGTGAGTCACACTCTATACTAGACAGTCAGCCATTTCCCCCATAATTTGATTTAAAGTATAGCTCCATGCAGAACATTTTGCAGAATTCTAGTTATAAGAGGATGAAAAATATGACAGCATGCCTGCATTCTAAGATGTGCTGCAACCTCTGTAGAAGATAAAGAAACACAATTTCAAGCCTGGAAAAAATGTGAGAAAACTGAGAGACAGTATTTTCTGATATCTAGAAATCTCAAAGACTGGTTTTTATGAAACAAAAATGAATATAAATTAATAACCTAAATGAAACAAAAATAGTAACTTGCCACCAAGATACTTGTTTAAGGTATTCTTTCTTTCTTTCTCTCCATCCGTATCCTCTCCTGAAGATTATAACTTTTATAACTGGGGACTGAATTGATAAATTCTTAATTCCATTGTGAATTTTAAGTAGAAATAATCCTCACATTAGTGTCACAGAATCATAAGGTTGGAAGAATTTTCCTTGGAGAATTTTGCATCTAATTTTATGTTCAATTATAGGCCAAGGGAGGATGGGTTCCAAGGTCATTGCCCATTGCATCTGCTGTTTTCACTACAAAATCTATTTCAAAAACAGTGTTTCCTCCATTTTTCTTAACTGTTCTAGTTTCACATAACTTGGAAGAGGGTGACAATGAGACTGGTACCCAAGAACAACTATATGTCTTAAGAGTTCCAGAGGGGTTTATGTTGAATTAGATATTTTTCTGCTACAATACTGAGTACAGAGTGTGCATCTTAAGAGAGAGGTGGGCAATTTTTTTCCTTTCTTTGCTTGGAAGCTCTACTATAACTTCCTGCCCTACCTTTTGTACTTCCTTGCATTTTTAGCAGTGGCAACTGCAAGATCCACTGCTTTCATCAAATGATGAAAACAAAGTTGTGATGACATGCCATAAATGCCATCCCTTTTGTACATGTATTTGACATCATGATGCATGTGCAAAAGGAGTAGAGTATGCATTATTTGCCCCTTCCATAGACAATAGTGGTTTTGATGGATTTAAAGGCTTAAGACATCTCATTTTTTTCTCCCCAGATTGGGAAAAATGCTGAATTTTGTAGGGGTTCATATCTATACATATCTTATTTTCTTCTTGGTATATTTGGCCTACAAGTTCCTGAGATACATGTTGATATACCAGGAGCAGTTACTGATTAAAGTTAGGAAATACTTTTTATAAGAACTGGCATCTTTACTTGTTTTGTCAGTCACTGTACACTTACAGTATTCCAATAGATGTTTGGCTATTGAGGGGCAATCTTGGGTGGAAGAGTTAAGGTTGTTTTGACCTTGGTACAATTCATGCAAATAGTACATCATTAGGCACAGATTCATACCCTAAGGAGAAGGGGAGTTCAAAAGAAGGAACTTCCATCATGATGTCATATACATACTTCAATCAGGCATTGAGACACAAGTTCATAAGGGCAGGACTTGTGTCATGATGTCATTGCAGAGATGGTATCATTTTGACACAATCTCATTTTATTGTGGATCCCTGTCTCCAAGTCCTCCTTTAAATCCTAGCTCATACATTTTTTATTTCCTCAATGTTCCTGCTTTTGTGTTTAGGTGTCAGAGGAAGGTGGTCTTAACTGTCCTGCTCCTGGCTAAAGCTGGAACATTTTTCCCCTTCAAATGATGCAACTCTTTCTGGGGGAAGTTTACTGTGTTTTCACCTACTTTGAGAGGTGGCTCTGATTTTCCATTCCCTTTCCCTGTTTTGCTTCCTTCAATTGTACATGAACAACAACTTCTAATGTCAAATCTAGTTCTTCTCTGATCTCAGTAGCATTTACCATTTTAAGACCACAAAACAACAGTACTACAGAGTGCTTATCTCATTTTCCCTTATTCCCTGAAGCTGTTTTTCTGTTTCAGCATGGACTTCATATGCACCTGCATTTCTTCTTCTTACTGCAACTTCATTTCATACCATTTCGTGAATGTATACAACTTACTTAAATGTGTAAATGTGTGCAACCTCTATGTGGTTTGCAGCTTTTAGCTAGGCTTTCTTTTCTATATGGATCAGTCAGTATTTTCCAAAAAGAGATATTTGTTTACTGGTACAAGTTCACAGTAAAATTTGTACTAATTGTTTCTTTTTGTGCCTTGAGAATTTCTCAAATGATTTTGTGCATCCCCACATATTCATTATTAATTACTATTTTTGTTAATGAGCCATGACTAAGAAAATTGTTGTGTGTTACTTTCAGTGTCTCTGACAAAGTATGACAAAGTACTTCTAAAGGCAAAGGCAACAACTTATCTTCAAGGAACAGGTTTATCTTGGAAGAGGCAGTCCTTCAAATAGCTATGTCTCCAACTATTTTAAGACGTTAAAAGGAAAAAGCATTACTTTTAAGTTCACTTGTGCTAGCAACTGCAGGTACCAGAAGGATATTGAGATGTAGTTATTTCTGTAACAAAGGAATGACCTCGGAGTTCCAGATGTTGTTGAATTCCAGTTCAAATCAACTCAGCCAGTAATAATAGTGGGAGCAAGCTGTAATGTCCCCCAACCTACACCACTGCTATAAGAAATATAATAGTCGTATTTATACAACAGCAAACTTACACCCTTTTAATATTTCTTTTTTCAGATTCCGATATGGGTCATACTACTGTAAAGAATATCAATACATTATATAGAAGACAGAGAAGATATCTTATCAATGTGTAAAGGGATGAGTATTGTGTGTATATCTCTAAATAAAAAATAGGAATGGGTGTTCCTATTTTCAATAAGAACTATATGCTATTATGTCTGTGTATGTCTATGTGCATATGCATGTGTGGGAGTGGGTGATGAAGGAGGGATGGTTAAGAATAAATATTTACTTTGTTTATGATTATTGTACTGCAGAGAAGCAAACAGGCAAAATTCAGGAGAGCCCAGCTGAAATCTTACTCTGCTTAAACATGAAATTTAGCATATAACCTAAAAGTAAGCCTGCTATCATTTCTCAGGTTGATATAAACTGTTCAACAGGAAGGAAGGGAGGCAGATTTAGATATTGTAAACCTTTAGCCATCAATGGGATTTGAGGCAATATACAGTATTTCTTTTATTGTATAATCAGTGACCCAAAAAAGAGATTTAAATTACTTCTATATTCCATTAGGAATCAACCTAGTGACTTCAGGACAAATTTGTCTCTCTGGGTTGGTAATTAACCTCTGTGTTTTGAGGTTTCCTTTTACTGTTTTAATTTGGTAAAAAAAAAAAAAGCAGCCATGATATTTCAGTGAACAGTTACTGAATAATACTTTTATGACTGCTGCTATTTGTATCTGTTATTTCCATCTACTATTCCTCTGCAAATTTGACTGATTAAAAAGACAACAGTGCCAAGCATAAAAATAATATAAGTGTAAAAGTGTGAATATAAATAAGTAGCATATAGTCATCTCTGCGTGAACACAAATATCTCAGATGGACTCACAAATTAAAAACATGTCCTTAAATATCAAGATTTGTGTGCTCTTTTCAGAGTGAAATAAAGGACATAAGCACTTGTAATTAGTCTAATACTTGGGGATAATTTTATTTATAATACATGCTGCTGCAATCCTTTCAAAGCAACAACATCTTAAGACAGACCTGGGCATTTTATGGCCCACGAACCACATGCGGCTCTTTGGCTGTCCCTGTCCATCCCACTTGAGGATTCTGGTGCGTGGAGGGACAGCTGGTTAGGGCTGCCCAAGGAGGATGGGTCCACCACAAAGCACCTGCAGTGAGTTAGACTAGGCAAGCAGGGCAGCCGCACAGGGCATTTTGCCCCAGGCCGGCCATGCCAGAACCAAGCAGGGGGTTTCTGGTATGGGGCATTGGGCTGGCCACTGCAGACATGCAGATATGCAGGCAGCAGGGGCAGCAGGCTAATGGTGGGCATTTGCTGCAGCATCCCTGCTGGGTCTCAGCCCTGCCTGGCCGCTCTCAAAGGTTCCTTCCTTCCCTCTGTGTTTTCCTTCCTTCCTTCCTTCCTTCCTTCCTTCCTTCCTTCCTTCTTTCCTTCCTTCCTTCCTTCCTTCCTTCCTTCCT
>JANHZU010004144.1:72770-85961 GCA_032468055.1 Acrochordus granulatus | reverse complement strand
GGAATCTTTATTCCAGGCTTTTTATCAGAGTACTGAAAAGCAGTATAGGACTGATGAGATATCTGCTTGCTCCATCCCATACTCTCTTCATGCAGTCTGTTTGCTTCCCGTAGTGCTGCAGCAACTCTCCAAAGAAAGAATCTGTTTCCATGACACTACACCCTTAATTTGAAATACGCATATAAACAGGCAGATAGAAAAACAATTGTACAATGTGCAACTGCATTTTTCCCTCTCTTCAAGCTGATTTTTGGGCAGAAACAGACAAAAAACCATAATTAAATGTAGGAAAGATTTTGTGCAATAGACAAACATCACCACCTTGACTTTTGTTTCCTTATTATATTTCTGGCTGGGTTATATATACTTCGGCTTATAGAAAACAAGATCATTTTAATGAATTAGACAGGCATGTATACATGCCTTTTGTCTTTCAGTCAAATTAGTCCCTCTAGTTAATGCAATTTTCTTTTTTATTAGACCCAAGATTGTTTAATTCCCTCCTCTGTTCTTTGCAATCTGTTCTGCATATGCCATTTTCCATTTATTGCAGGGGGGGGTAAGTCCCAAGATATAATTGTTTGCTTCTTTCCTTCCTGCATCTTAAAAATGAATGTAATGGAAAATCCCTCTCCAGATGAAAGCTGCAAGTATAAATGCATAAATACGGTTTTATTCAACAGCTAGCAAGGAAACAGCATTCTATGGCTCACACCCAATTAAAACTAGACCAGCCAAAGTGACCATGTATTTTTAAATCATATTTAAAATATGATTTAAATAATAATTAAATTTAATAATGATATGATTTAATATGATTTTTAAATCATTTTCTCATTTAAATAAAGATAATCATTCTCATGTCAATTCTGAACACAATGAAAAATCTCTTGTTCTTTTTTTAAAAGCAGTACAATAGATTTAGAAATAAGGAATAATAAACCAGAGAACAGGGAGAGAATTACTTCAAGTAGCAAATACTAAGCAAGCCCAAGGCTTGATCACTATATATACTTGTGCATATGTCATATAAACTGCTAACAAAAGAGAAGATTTCCAGATTATTTTGCCTTTTAAATCTACAGCTCTCTGGGAATCTTGGGAGTTGCCACATAAATACATTTGGAGAGCCACTGGATGGAAAAGAACTGTAATTGTTTGGAAGTGCTAAGAAATGCAAACTACAGAAGCTTCTTGTGCATTCTCATTCCTTCCATTCTGAGTACTACAAATGAATATATGAATCATGGTTAGTAGAAGATACCACCAAACTTCCTTCTCAGCCTTGAAGAACTGGCAAATAATTAATCCAATATTACAAATAGATGAACATTTCATATGAAAAGCTTGATTAAAAGTCCAGAAAGCATTATAGCAATAAGATTAACACAGTTGAAATTTTCAGGAGCAAGACTACCTTTGTATAGTAATAAGACAGATCTCTTCCTTCCCCACTTAGTTTGTAAAGGAATCTCTCCATCAAAATTATTTATTTATTTATTTTTCACATTTTTAAACATGTTCACATTTTTTCAATGTTTTCTGTCCTCCAAAATAATATTAATTATTTTCTACATACTGAACCATATTACTTTAGAACACTAAAATCAGTTTTTATGCTCATTAATACAGGCATAGATACAATACATGCAATTTCTAAAAAAAAATAATCTTAATTCATCTGCTCTAGTTATATTCATAACACATGGCAATTGTCTCCAAAAAAAAATCTAGGTGAAGGTCCAATAAATGTATAAATATGGAGGAGGGATTATTTCACATATATACACTTATACTGTAAACAAATCTAAGATGCTTCTGAAGGAAAAATATTTTTGATAGCTTTAGGTAACCAGGCCTGAGAAATGAAGTTTAAATGTTATTTCCAAGCTGGATGAGAAGTTTCTGATTTAATAAAATTTGTTTAATTTTTTAATTAAATTAAAAATTAAGTAACTTAGATAATTTTGGAATTTAAATATATAGGAATTCCAAAAATATTAAAACAATCCATATACTTGTTTAAAAACACCTGAAAGTGACATTCACAACAAGAACAGAAAAATTTCACAGATGAGGTTCTGGTAAAGTGGTTAAAAACAGAAAGTCAAGATTAACAAAGCTTTCCATAGGGTGGGTGTCATCACAAAAATATCTTTTGTGGCTGGCTGTCAAGCCTCAAGCAGTCTGAAATCTGAAGTAAAGATCCAGATAATGATAAGAAATATCATTATTTTATACTTAAAGAGGACATGGAAGAAGATAGTCCTTAATGTTTGCAGGTTCCAAACTCTGAAACTGAATCTTTGAAGCTGGACTATTAGGGCATTTCATAAATTAGTAAAGCGTTGTCTCTTAACAATCTTCAGATATGTGTGCACACAATTGATAGGATAACCAGTACATGTGATGAGACAATGGATATAAGGCACCTTCACTTACATCAAAATGATTCAAGACTGCTTAGAGCAGTCTTCTGTCACGTGGCGCCCCCAGTATGTCAAGATCTAATTTTCAGAATTTTCAGTTAGCAATCTTTAGCCATGCTAGCTGGGAATTAGAGGGGTTGTACTCTCCATATATCAGGGCAATGTCAAGATGTGAAATGTTTGTTTAGATACACAAATTTAATCCTCCTTGCTTTAGTTAGAATTTCATTGGATGATCTTGTGCCAGCCATTATTTCTTGTCTTAACCTCTTCTTATGGTAGATGAAATTAGATAAACACTATGTATATAAAAAAGATCCAGACTGAGTCATTGCTATCTCCATTTGAAGAAGCTTAATTTTTAATAATTTAAAATTAAAAATAATAATTTTTCCTGGTTTCCTAAAATAATTTTTCCTGGTTTCAGTGAGGATAGATACAGAATCTGACCATAAAAACATCAGACCTTAACTGCATAGCCATAGCTACCAGAATCGAGATAAATAACTTAAAAGGACAACTGGAATTTTATTTTTAGATGTTACAGAGAAATGTTTCATCTCCAGTCTAGGAGTCTTCTTCAGCCTCTTATTAAAAAAGGGAAAAATGAGTGAAAAAATATATACATGCATTTCTCAAAAGGGGGTAAGAGACTGTGAAACAGGATTTAAGGTTTTCTGCTTTTTAAGTTGGTTTGCAAAATTATTTTTGCAATTTTTCAACAAGACATGATCTGGATTAATGAGAATATACATAGACAAGATAAATGTCAAACATGACAGTTGCCCATTGCCTAAGAAGATCAGGATGGACACCCTCAGAATGGTAAAAAAATAACAATGGGTTCAATAGGATCCATGAGTAAAGCTGAATAGGAATAGGTCTTGTCGATGAAAAAAGGCAATAAAAAGACAATAGAATAAGGCCAATATTTATTCCATTTTAGAGCCATCACCTTCTCAGTATTAGCAAGCATGTCATTTACCAAAATAACTGTTTCCTCCTTTCCCAACCATGAGGTCAAGGATAGTTGTTTGACTTTTCAACAATAAATGCTCTTTTGACTTTTCTTTACACTAACTGATCTCTTGAATGGGCTGTGCATTATTTTTCTAGAAAGCAACTGTGACAGAGAAAGCTAGAGCTAGTATTAAGGGAGGCTGAAATTGGACTGTGGTGGATGTTAGATTAAGAATAATCACTGCCAATTATTTTCAGATTGAGTTAATCAATTTCCTGAACACAAGGGAGAAACAAGCAAGCAAGAGATCAGAATAAAAACTTTTTGCTCTTGGATGAAAAAAAAATGAGGCAGTAAAGTTTTCAGTGGGCAGTGTAAAATCTTTGTGCATGTCAGCATAAAAAGTAATTTCAAATTTTATCAATGAAGCCACACTTCTATATTTATGTCTAATTAACATCTGAATAAAGATCTGTATGCAATTCATTCATAGAAACTTGCTGAATTAATTCATATCATTATTATTTGAAGCATTTAATTAAAAGAAAAATCACAATGTGCATCATTTGTAATTTGCTCTGGAAGTCTTGGCCAACAACATCTGAAAAGATAACTGAGTTCAAAATTTAAGGAGAGGAATACAAGATGAAATGTTATGCAGATGATGTAGTATTAATAGTTACAAAACCACAAAGCACCCTATGACAGTTACTATGACAGTTACTATTATATCCAAAGCAATGTACTAAAAGAAGAACCTCAAAAGAAGCAACCCAAGTCAGGCTTAGTTTTTTTCATGGGCATGAGAAGACAGCTCTGCAAATGATTGCGTATCCTCTGTTTACCCTGGACTTTATGCAACCAGATGAAGTTTTTCCTCACTTAGGATCCATACCATAGTTCAGTCCTTACATATCTTGCAGGATAGCAATAAGTTATTCTGATGTGTCATGCTGTTCTGATTGGGTAAGTATTAATATTCCAGTATTAGTAACAGAGACATTACTATTTAAGTGTGGCTCACATAGTCTGACACATAATATACTTTGCTCCTATCCAGTCCCTAGTAATATCCTGTCTTTCAAGCTCTAAAAGAACATATAACAAACAAGACATCTAAATAATTATTTCTTTACCCAAGTAGTCCTCAATTTACAACCATTCATTCAATGGCCATTCAATGGCACTAAACAAATGCACTTATGACCCATGCCTGAAGTTATGGCTGTTGCAGCCACTCCACAGTCATGTGATAAAAATTGGGTGATTTAGAGAAGGAAGCTTCTGAAGGATTGCAAGAATGGGGCCCACTTGGAGAATGGCACAAGATGGCCTTGATACGAAGGACTGGTGTGACCAGGAGCAACCTCAGATATGTTGCACAGAGATGTCAGGAACAAGAGAAAAATGACTAAAAGTGAGCGGCATGCAGCAGATCCTAGGAATCACAGGGCAGCAGGAACAATTGGGACTAGGTGGAATGGTACTGACATGGCTGGCTGTGGTGTAAGGAATTGGGCAGAATTTCTCAGGGACAGCAGCAGCCCAGGGGCTGAGCTTAAGATCTGGGGGTGGTGATAGCTGGCTGAGACTGTTGAAGACCCTGGCCTCTATTTCAATCCTAGTCCAAGCACTGCTGCCCCCAAAGAATCTCACTGTGCAGAACAGCCAAAAGGGCATAAATCAGGAGAGAGATGCACAGGGGGAGATGCAGCACCTCTGCAGTTGTAAGTGCTGCTGGGCTAGATGAGCAGCTGAGGCTTCCTGAGCTGTGGCAGCTTTATGTGCACTGGCGGGACAGATGGGCTGCTGTAGTTTTGCGTGTGCTAGTGGACCAAGTGGGTGGCTGAAGCTTCCAGGAGTGGTTGTGGCTCTGCGCTACACTGCAGCACCCCCAACCACATGTGGCCTGCGCCAGGCCTCTCAGGGCCTCCCCACCCCTCTCAGGCACCACTGCAGTGCTTCAAGAAAGGTAAAGTTTTCCCCTTTCAGTCATGTCTAATTCTAGGGGGCAGGGTTCACCTCTGTTTCATCGCTGAAGAGCCAGTGTTGTCTGAAGATACTTCTGTGGACATGTGGCCGGCATGACTATACGCTGAGGCACACAGAACACTGTTACCTTTCCCATCAAAGGTCACTTATCTACTTGCATTTTGCATGCTTTTGAATTGCTAGGTTGGCAGGAGCTGGGGCAAATAACAGGAGCTCACGCTGTTACCTGGTGCCTGGGTCTTGAACTTGGGCTGCTGACCTTCCAGCCGACAGGTCCAGCATCTTAACCACTAGGTTACGTTAACCTCTAACTTAATCGATCCAGGCTTGTGAAAACAAAAATAAAATAATTGCACAGACAAATTTGTTCTTGATGAATTAGCAGGACATACATTTCACAACTATAAGAACATGTCTGTCAAATATGCCCTTCAATCAGAAATAAAGCCTTACCAAGTTATTTAATTTTATAAAAACAAATCTAAGGGTATGTATTGGGAGATGTGGACAAAAGGAATGACAACAAATTGCAGTGAGTAATGGCGTTTGTAACATTGCTCTTATTAGACTATTTCTCTTGCTTCAGATTGATGGCTCCATTAGAACTACTAAAGTCACTAAGAAAAATATGCTATATGGGAAGAAAAGACTGGGTTCCACGCATTTTCACTCAAAATAAGTCCTATTTTTTTCAGTAGAGCTTATCTCTAGGTATGTAGATGCAGGATAACAGCTGATTAAATCTGCTGATTTTCTTGAGTATGATGGTTGCTTTATTATTTCCAGTGCTTTCCTGAACTTCCTTCTTTCTGGGTAATATTTCTTAATCAGTGCTTGCTTGCATCTGATCATGCTAATCTTATTTTCCAATATGATCTTCCATTTTGGTGATGCACTGTTTGAGTTTTTTCCTTGTTTGTTGATTGCATCCAAGATCTTCAGTTACAACTGTAGCTGTGCAGTATATCAGTTGGACTGTTCCATGCAGTGAGCTGGTGCTTATATCTGATATTCCAGTATTGGCATTTCTTAATAATTGTCTAGCAGTTTTTTTGAAACAACCTTCAATGCAGGCAATCTTATCCTGTTGTTTTTGTGCTGTTCCAGATGCTCAGTTATTCTTTGTTTGAGTTCCACTTGTTTTTCAGTTAGAGGACTTTGTTCTTTCTGAGAAGAAGGTAGAGGAGAGGGATGATTTGGAAATGAAAACAGTTCATAGCAATGCTGGGGTTCCTCTACTACCAACTCCCCCTCGTTTGTTTCTACTGTCTGAGCTACTTCCAGCAAAGCTTTGATTTCTTTGCCGTGAGTAGATCTCTGATTCTTCCAGTCCTACTTGTGTGAATACTTTATTTTGTATTATAAATTAAGTTGATCCACTGGCCTCTGATCTGTTATTTTGATTCTGGATGTTGTTCTTTCTAGGACTGTGCATTATTTTCAGATGTCCTCTTCTTACTGGCTTTCAGTCTTTGTATATTTGCAATGGGTAAGTAATCCTGCAGCTTCTTCAATAGTCCTGCAGCTGCTTGCCCTGGTGCTCAGCAAATAGTCCTGTGTCATTTAGCACACTTGCCACCACATGTCCAGGAAGTTTAACACTGAGCACAGTCCTTGTTGACCTAGGCAATTACCAATCTGGTATAGGCTTCTGTAAATTACATCTCACCATATTCTTTATAGGAGAAACACTGTTCATCTGGCTCCTCTGATGAGACCTGTAAGTATGGTTATAATGGTTGTCTGGAATGTTATATGGTGTTTATTTGAATTCTAAAGTCCCATACCACTTTTAGCTTCTTCATTTTCTGTTACTTTCTCTATTTTATGGTCTCACAAGTTTTTGCTTGCAGACAAATACTCTATTTCTTCCAAATATTCCATTGTGCCATTATTGCCACTTTATCATGCTGTTCTTTGTAGTCAATCTGTGCAATTGTCTTGCAGCAGCTAAGTAGGTGGCCCACTATTTCTTCAGCTTCTTTGCAGAAGAGGAATTTGCTGACTATTGCTGTCTTCTCAATTCTGGCTTTGTATGCACTTATTCTTGTGCAGCCAGAATTAGCCCCTCTGTCTCTTTTTTCAATTTTCCTGCTTTTAGCCATTGCCAGGTCTTATTATTATTATTATGGTTCATCACACAGTCAGACATCTTTAGACTGGATTTGCATTTTTGTCCACTATTATTATTTGAAAGAATTTTTCTCCCTTCCCCAATCCTATTATAACAAAAATAACCAAGGTCGAACAATCTTGAGTTTCCTTCTGACCCTCTCTTTCAGAGCTAAGCTGATACTTACTTAACAACTTTTTCATTCCTTCTTTAAGATCGTCTCTGTACTATTCTACAGAGTTCATCAAAATCTGCTTACATGAAATTCAGTATATAAGTCTGATTCTTCTCAATTGCTTTTCCTCTGGATATCACAAATTCAAGAAAATCACTTTTCCCCAAGATGACAATCACTTTGATTTCTTCAACCAAGTCTTTCTTTATCAACAGGGCAGGACAGCAGATCCCCTTATTTTTTTCTTCCAATTTCTTGTAAATAGGACTAAATTTTTTAGACCCTTAAGTTTTGGCAGAGTTAGATTCCCAGAAGATATCAGATTAATTGAAATTTCCCATTATAGTTACTACATGTCTCTTTGAAAAACTGGTGATCTGGTACACAAAGGCTGATCATCTGTATCTTCTGCCTACCCAGGTGGCTCATAAACTGCCAAATTATATTTTCTCTCTCCTTTTTCCTTTTTATTCTTACCCAAATCTTTGCAATAGGAATTTATTACTCTAATTCTTAAATTTCTGTGAATTGTTTTCTTTACGTATGATGCAACACCCCAACCTTTCTCTCCAGTTTGTTTCAATTGAATAAACTGTAGCATCTCAGTGCTGTATGCTAATCATGAGTATTATCCTACCACGTTTCAGTGATATTTATCACATCAAGTTATTTTCCTGAGTTAGGATCACTAATTTTCACTGTTCTCTGGAACGGTGTCTCTATTGTAGTGTCTTGCAAAACTCCTAGCCTCCTATTTATCCCTTGGAGTTCTTTGAATTCTTTTTATTGAATTATTTTTTTTAAGTCATCAGCTGCATATTTAGTTCTAGGATTTTGCCACCTTCCACCTTTTATACTAGTTAGTATTATCCTGATAAAGACAGGTGAGCTATCCTCCAAAGATTTATTTTCCAATTTTTGTAAGATATACTGTACTGTATCCTGTATCTTCCCAGGAATTTTTCATGAAGTAACATCGGCTGTTGCCATAAAACCCAAACCCTTCTGAGACCAACCCCACAGCCACTTGTTGATTTCTGGGTTCCTGTTTTGTCTTCTTGCATCATGACACTCAATTGGAAAGACAAAAAATAATTACCTGTGCTTCCAGTTTCTCATCTTCTAGTCTAATGCTCATAGTTTCCAGAGATTTGTTCAAGTTTCTTCTTCATTTGTCCCCACTTGTATCAAGGGAAAAGGATAGTTATGGACTGAAATAATCTGGGTGGCCTCTCCATCATGTCCTCAAAGATAACACATTTTTCAAGACATCATATCAGTTTTGCACATAGCTATCTCAACACTTCTTAACATAGAATTACCTACCACCCTGCTATGCCTTAATTTTTAGAATAGTTTTTTTGGGGGGGGGATCAACTATGGGGTTGATCCATAGATGCCCTCAGATCTTCTACAGTGCTCCCTAAGCACTGAGACTATGCAAAACTCTAATTTTGGTAAGTTAGTAGTAATAATTCATCTAATTGGATTTGGAAAGTCTAATTGGATCATAAAATTTAACTAGATAACATCAGATTGAATCAGATGGGAAAAAAGGTCTTCACAAATCAGTTTAGAAGCTTTGCTACATGCGTACAACAAACACACATCTTTATTTTCCAAATCAGTTTGGAAATCTGGAATGAACCAACTTAATTCAATTTAAACATTCAAGAAAGATCAGATCAATTTTCTGATTCAAATTAATAATTCTGATTTTAATAAATTAACATTAACATATTAATGGGACTATTAAACACACAGAGGGATTCCTAAATGGTTTAGAGTATTCTAGATGACAACAAAAAATAAATTGTTTATAACACTTAACATGCATTCAAAATATTTAACAATAACATATTTCGGCTTAACTCTGACTATATAAATAATCAGAATTCAATCCAGCACAAAGAACAGTATCTATCCTAAAATGTCACTCAAGGTAGCACTAAAGTATTTCCAGCAAAGCAACAATCTTCCTGAACAAAGAACAGCTTTTCCAAAACCCAGTATCCATCAAATGTGTTGGATTACAAGTGATGCCAATAATTCTTAACCAAGCATTGCCTATACTGCCTAAGAATTATAAGAGTGAGTGCTGGTATAGATTTTTATTTTTTACAATTTTGACTACAGCACAACGAATGGCAGCACTATAGCAACCTCTTTAGAAATTCCTATGCTGACAGAATTTCAATGTACCCCAGCTTTCAAGGATCATGCCATCCCAGTGCTGTTTTTCCAGCAGGCTTTGTTTCAAAGGGAAGGTAATTGTTACTTGGATGCTGAAGGAAAAAGCATACAACAGCAATGTTATAAGGGTCACATTTTGGAAGGAGAAGACACACAAAAGTACAAAGGATAAAATTACACCTAACTCTATTTATGAATATGTGGTTGCATCACACATTAAATATATCATGTCATAGATAGAAAATATTATTGCATGAAGAACAGGGTCAATGAATGTATGATGATAAACAATAGCAGAACTATCTGTTGCTATAGAAGCTTACTGGAAATATATTTAAATGCTTGTACCAGAGTGCAAATGCAGTAAAGCATAATGATGTTTTTCTCTCTCACCCAATTTACTGTTGAATTGACTTCTGTTACTAAGATGCACCATAAACTGAAAACAAATTAAATTGTCTTTTCTAGTTTCTTTGACCTTCAGATTCTGTTGTTTGTTTATTTATTTTCTCTGTTAAGCTCATGAAGATAAACCACCTGCATAAAATGAAAGCTTGTGATCACGTAGGCTGATACAAGACATTGCAAATATCTTGCCTGAATTTTTTTTTTTTAGAATTGAAAGTGCTGCAACCTCATATGAATGAAGGCCAGGGAAAGACAAAATGTCAAGAGAAGGATAAAAGGAGTTAGAGGGAAAAATACTGTCTGAAGGGGACTCTTTCGAAGGAGAGAAGTCAGTACAACGCTTCTCTGCTGCAAAAAGACCTGTCCATAAAGGTTGGCTACAGGACCGAGGAGACTTTTTTGTAAATTCCCTTATCTGTTGTAGGGCTCTTACAGGTTTATTTGGCAGTAATAAAAAGAAGAAGCAGCTCCTTGTATTTAGTTTAGATCTGTGTTTTGTTTTGTCTTTTTATGTATGTACGATGTAAGTTTTGCAATTTTAGTTTTTATATTTTATGTAGTAGAAGAAAAACAATAAAACTTTTATTAAAAAAGAAGCAGCTCTAAACAATGCAATAATATTCCTTACCATTTTATTTTTCCAAAATACCTTTAAATGACATTGCATTCAAAGTGTCAGTATACAACCAGTGGAAAGTTCTGAAAACCTCTAATAGATCTTGCCTTTTTAAAGTGGTAAAAAACCACTTTAGTGATTCTATACAGCTATGGTTAGGGTGACAAGGTTCTCATGTCACCCTAACCATAGCACGTGGTGAAACCAGTAACTGGTTTTTGTTTGCAGGAGGAAGTTCTGCCATGCCTTCATGATTCAGGTCACAGCTGAGAAGGCATGAAGTCCTCCTCAGCTTTTCTATTTCTGAAGGTGTGTTGTCTGACTTCTCCTGGCACAATTTCCGCTGTGCATACATTTTAGCAACTTTATTGACAATAAATTTGTTGATGTGATCAAAAGCAGGATTTGTTGAGCTCTTATTGGCCATTTCATGCAGTTGTGGATTGCCCATCCAGTCTCTGGGAACTGCCCTCCATTACTATTTTGGCCTCAGTAGATCGAGGCCTCAAGTCTAATCCACTTGGAATCTCTGCTCCTGAAATTAGGATTTAGACTTTATTTGGAGATTGCTTCTTGGCTATAATCCCCCAGAAATTTTAGTAATATTTCACTAAGTACTCGGAGAGGCTATTATGGTTCTTTGAAACTGCCCTACTGTTTGTAATTTCAATGCAAGTATTTCCTTCAGTAAGTCAGTGAGACTTTTTTCTGCATAAGCACATATATCAATTAAATTACCTGGAAAAGGACTAAGTTCAACTTTATCCCATTAGTTTCCTTGTACACAGGAAAGAGGCATATTGTTAGGAGCAATTAGGCTGCAGATATCAAGAAGTTTTATTTAAAGTACATTTACCAGCATTGGGTAATGCCAGCAAGAATTCTAATAAATTGGCTGAAGATAGTGCTATTTGACCCATGTAGGAAATTATTTTTATTTTTTTTGTGGATGCTTACATTATTACTACAATCATCAGGGTAGCAACCAATGATGATAAGGAAGAAACATATAAAAGAATAGTCATCAATTAAGGATTTAAATGTCAATGAAAAATCACACTATAAAAAGAAAAAAAAACAGTTGAAACAGAGAAGTATCAATATACTGCAGAGCACCCACCTACACTCAGCTCTTGCATGCACAAAAAGCTCCCCCAGCCCCTTCTGCATCAATGCTTCAGGGTAATAAATATTGGAGGGTTTGTAATAATTACTGTAGTCCATTTAAATAATGTTAAATAATAGATACTTGCTATCTGCTTTGTATATCAGCAGGTATGGAGTACTGGTGAAGTACTAATAATAGCAATATGATTGCATGCTGTTCAGTTTTGGTAGATTGCTGTGGAGGGAGGAAACAAGGCTGAAAATAGTTCATTGCTGTGGCATTGCAAGTAAAAACTCTTGTTGCCCTGTTATTGTTGTGTAAATGAAGTAATACAAATTCAAACAATAATACAGTATGAGTAAACATTTCAGCCAAGAAAACAGGTTGCTTCAATTATTTGTTTCAAAGAAACTCACAGACTTCTCTGCTTATTACATTTTTAAAACATTTTATTTCACAGATTACTCTCACTAAAGACACGTCAATAAGATGGGGGGAATGAGAAGAAAATTACTCTTAAAGTGAACCCAAAGCGCCCTCTAGCGGGAGGAGAAGAAATTATTCACGTAAAGAAATATGCTAAAATATATGCAAGAATATTCTGCCTCATTTTAAGGGACATGGTAGCGATATGGGTAAAACGCTGGGCTTGTCAGCTGGAAGTTTGGCAGCTCGAGTTCAAGATTCAAGCACCGCCATGTGATGGGATGAGCTCTCATTACTTGCCAATCTAGCAGTTCAAAAGCATATAAAAATGCAAGTAGATAAATAGGTACCACCTTCAGTAAGAAAGGTAACAGCATTCTGAGCACCTTGGCGTATAGTCATGTCAGCCACATGACCATAGAAGTGTCTTCGGGCAAATGCTGGCTCCCTCAACTGTGAATCATTGATGACCTAAAGTCAGCCACAACAGGGGAAACCTTTACCTTTTTACTGCCTTGTTTAGCAACTGTTCACAATTACGTTGGTGAGGAAAAAATAATTTTACCACCCACTTTATTTTTCCATTTATGTGAATTCCATTTTCCATTTTGGTGATGTCCTGGATCCTTTTGTTGTTCAGTCGCACAGTCGTGTCCAACTCTTCGCGGCCCCATGGACTGCATTATGCCAGGCCCCTCTGTCTTGCACTGCCTCCCAGAGTCTTCCCAAGCCCATGCCCATCACACTGACTATGCTATCTATCCATCTCA
>JANHZU010004144.1:38268-49338 GCA_032468055.1 Acrochordus granulatus | reverse complement strand
CAAAGCCCTTCATGGCATGGGACCAGGCTATCTGAGGAACCGTGTCACCCCAATGGGGAGTTCCTGGCCCACCAGAATCAGCAGAGGAGTCCTTCTCCGGTTCCCATCGGCTAAGGAATTTCAGCTGGCGGGGTCTAGGAGAAGAGCCTTCTCTGCGGTGGCTCTTGCCCTATGGAACTTCTTGCCCCTCGAGCTGAGGGCTGCCCCCTCCCTGATGGCCTTCCGGAAGTGCCTTAAGACCTGGCTCTGCGAGATGGCCTGGGGCTCCAGGGGGGACTCATTTTCATCGTGGAGGTGGCTGATGGATTCCTAGCCATCCTCATCCCCCTTTTTATACACAAAATCTTTTTAGCCCACCTCTCTACTCTGCCGGGTTTTTCATTTTTATTTTAATGTTTTTATTTTATTTTTTAAATGTTTTTAGAATTGTTTTTGTTAGCCAACGAGAGTCTCCGGATTTCGGCAGCATATAAATTAATTAATTAAATAAATATCCATTACCTATGCATCTAGAAGCTCCTTTCTGCATTGAATCTAAAGTACTGTACAATCACACAGTCTGACATACTTTGATATTTTGCATTTTGTGGCTTCCTTGTTTTTATTACCATTAATATTGATGCTCCTGATTTTTATCTAGCACTATTCTACTGGGAGGGTTTTTCTTTTGCTTTTTAAAGTGATTTTGTTTTAGCTTTTATAATATGTTTTAACTTTCTATATGCTATTCCGAGAACTCTAATTATTGGACAATATAAACATTATAATTAGTAAACAAATAAGAAGCCAATACTAATGTAATAGGTCAGCATCCCTAACATATTCTGGAGTCTGATAACATCTACACTCAAATAAATAAAATAATAAAATAAGCAACAAACTATTTTCAGATACTCATATGCTTAACACTAAAAATGTAATTCTATACCTTTGAACATAATTTTCTGCTACAGCCTTAAGACAATTTCACAGACTAGCAAACTGAACTATAATGGTTCACTGAATGTAAGGCAAATATAGGATCTGAGAAGGATGGGTGACACAAAAATCAGAGCTGCACTTTCCAACTATCCACAAGACAAGTAGTCCTCACTTAACAATAATTTGTTTAGTGACTATTTGAAGTTACAATAGTGCTGAAAACGTAAGTTACAACCAGTCCTCATATTGACAGTTGGGATCACGATTTGGGTACTTGGCAACCATTGCACATTTACGATGGTTGCAGCATCACATAAGTCATGTGAACACCATTTGCAGCTTTTCTAACTGGCTTCCAACAATGAAAACCAATGGAGAAGCTGGCAGGAGCTCACAAGTATTGGTCACATGATGTTTCACTTAATGACTGCTTTGCTTAGCAAGAGTTGCTGATCCCAATGAGGATCATTAAATGAGGACTACCTATAGTTGGAAAGTTGTAGGCCTTGGTTGGGTATGGCCTAATAGTTCATACAAGGCATTATGTGAAATTGAATTTCCTATAAAAATTAAGGTTGCCGTATTTACTACTTCCTCCTTCATGTTCTCAAAACTATTTCCAGCCATTGTGGGGTACTAATGAATTGATTTTCATAGAGAAAAACTTTGTGGGAAACAACTCTGAGTAATTCAAAAGAGATAAATATTTGTTTTAAGAATTTTCTTTTTAAAAACAAAATTACCCACATTATTTTATGCTCATACATCTCTGAGAAACTTCTTTATGCAAAATAGGTTAGGTCTTGGAATAAAAATAAAGATTCCTTCAAATCAAGCTAGATTCCTAGTGAGCATATTGAACCACTCATGCAGTTATTTCTGTCTGATGTCTGTTAAGGAGAGAGTGGTTTGCCATTGCTTTCTTCCAAGATGTTCATCTTCCCAGTCTAGCCTACACCTCTGGAATCCTGCTTAGTTTCCTAGCTCAGATTTAAGTCAATCATAAAACCTTCCTATTCCCTCTAGATTATACGTCTTACATATAAATGTTTGACTCCTTAGAGACTTAGGCTTATCATACCGATCATAATGCACGATTTACTAAGCATGGTCCAAAATGTGTTATCTTATTTCTTTCTTCTCATACTATACTATGGAACAAGGTATATATATGGTAAATGAAATAAATATTGTTTGTTAAATATAAAAGGATTCATTCCTTCTTTGCCCCCTACAAATTGCTTTGCATTTTGAAAAAGAACACCTTGAGATTTGTGTTCTCTTCAGTCTGTTATAAAGCATTTAAAACTAATTATTACAACATATTTCTGATCTGGTTTTCACTCCATTTATTTGTGTTCCATTGATTATGTTTACAATTCTGCTTTATTTTATTTTCCCCATGGAATTGCTTTTTATGTTGATATAAAGTTAAAAATAGAGGCAGCACACAAATATGTATAATTCTCTTATAAACCTTGGCACATCATAGGGAAATAGTAAGAAGTAAAGCCAAACTGTTGGATACATAATTTGTACAGGATATTCTCTGTGTGTATGTGTATAGGTGCAACTATAGCTATATAGTAACAGGAAAAAAATGGAAGCACCTATACCTGATTGAATACAATGGAGAACTTATTATATTGCTGAACTAAAACTCTCAGCTTCCAACTGGTCATGCTGCCTGCGGCTAATGGGAGGTGAAATTCAGCAATACTTGAAGGTCAACAGGCTTGTCACCTCCAATCGTTATTTGCATTTCTCACTGATTTTTTTAAAATAAAAGCTAGGAATGTTACCTTTTATTTTCTGGATCACGGGCCACCATGACAAAAGTTGCATCTAACATAGGGCAATAGATTCCATCAAGTAACTAAAATAAAAGAGTATGAGAGGGGGAAAACATGGTCAGCATCCAGTGACAATTCAATTAAGACTTGATACTCTGTTTCAGAACTGAACTACTTTTACTACGGATGCCAAAAAGAAAAAAAGAAGGCACAAAGGAAATCTAAGTAGAATATACAGTATATTGCCAATATGTGCCTATGTGAATATTTAATAAAAGTTTATAAGGAAGATTCTCCTTGTGAATTTAATTGTGATGGTCAAAAATGACATTGTCTTCAAACAGACTAAAATGCATTTTAATCAACATGGATATTATATTCCATTTGTATCTACTTCTTCTGAATACTGTCCTACTATGTGGTTAACCTGCAGCAGGATTTTATTACAGGATGCACTGTACTTTGCCAAATCTAAAAATCTAAATTCAGGAACATTTATGAGCAAACGAAGGTCAATAACCTGAAGCATGTGTATCTTCACTTCCATTGACGTATTCCCAACCCATGAAACATTCCCAGTGAACTTGATATCACAATCTGGATGAATGTGCTGCTTCCATAAACCTAGAAGTATACAAGGAGGGAATCAGAGCACAGAGTCAAGAACTGATAATCAACAATTATGTAGGGGAGGACTTCTGAGAGATTAGTTTGGAGAGTTTTTGGGCAGCAGGGAGCTTCATGCAGTGTTGTAGTATCAATTATTGTCAACTGTACTCCTGCAATTCAAGCAAGAATGCTGACACTCTTGGTAATCTTATAAGAATGTGGCCTTTTAAAAATTTAAAAGCCATTACTTAAGATTTAGGTTCATTTTTCATAAAAAAGCAGTAACACATCTGGCTGTCTTTCCTGTTTGTCCAACACAATATCTGGAATATATTTAACATGAGATAACATTTTGCCTATAGTGTGACATATTTTTCCAAGTAGATATTTGAGCAAAACTCTCAAGAGGCGAGATTCAAAAAAAATATTTTAGCAGCAAATATAAATTCATCAGAAACATTTTTATCACTAAATAGGTTCAGAGCTTTGCCTTCTCTTACGCCCCCTCCCCTTAATATCTGGGTTAAAATTAATCTCAATTCTTTTCTTTGAATAATTCAATGTGAATTTCCCAGACAGATATTAAGCCATTAATGACTAAATACCTACCAATTTTATCCACAAGTGCAGTAACAATTGATAAAGGAGATTGCAGAGTAGCTTCGTGTTTTGTATGAGTATAACAAATAAGAACTATAGATAAATAAATAAACAGAGATATGTTTATGTATTAATTACTCTTAGCATTTATTTTTTTCCTCTAAGGAACAGAGAAAACTTCTCAGCATGATCTTTGTATCATCCAAAGATATTTTTAAATGTACAAAGTTTATAGACTACCTCATTTATAACATGATTAAGGAGAGTTCTCCAATTAAGACTAGTAGTGGTATTTTATTATTATGTACAAACAATTAACATCAATAGAGAAAATAAAACTATAATTGAAACAATACAATATTAAATGAAATATAGTATCATAATATGAGAAGTCTCTAAAATTAAAGGTCCTTAATATAACCTCTGAACATTCAAAATAAAAGGTAAGAATTTATTTCTTTAAAGCAGGAGACTGCAAAGAGGCAGTTTTAGTACTATTAAAAGTTTAAGAGACTCCAGTTCCAAATCTAATCCAGATGGGATGCTCAAGAATCACAGTGAAGTGAGTAAAAATTCAATTTTACATGGCTCTTCTGGTATGAAGAAAAGGCTAATGATCTCAGCACAATACTTGGGTTAAACATACAGAGACACAAATCACCAGCAAGTCTTTCGAATAACTGGCTGTGCCCATGTATATAGGGTGTAGTGTGTCAAATCCATCACTATGTACTGGTTTTCAAACTGCCAGCCAATATAATGACTGACAATAAAAAAATAGGGACAAAATAAGAAAGCTCAGAATAGTATGAACAGCAGAATTCTGGATAAATATCCAGAACTGACATGCCAATTCAACTGACATTTCAATCTTGACATGTTTTAGGCAATCGAGTCAACAGACTACTACAGTAATCCAAATATGACATAGTCAAGGTACTGATCAAGAACTTGATTGTCTTAATCTCTATATACAGTAGCTTGTCATGTCATTGTTGGTGGTGATGTTATTATCTCCTTGGTACTTCCTTGATTAGGCTGTTGTTTACTTCTTCATTTGTTTGGGTTGGTAGTTCCTTGATTAAGGCATTATGATACACTGTGCATGGACAGGGCAAGCTATTGTATATAAACAGAGAGCAAACCCTACTCCCTTCTAAAACTGAAGATGTGACCTAGTCAGGTCATAAAATGTCTGCAAGCAAATAACCAAGCTCAGGGAGCCCCAGCAACTCTACAATTCAACCCTGAGCTACATATATCTCTTTCTGTTAGTAAACTACTACTTGGATAGGCTTTAGATATTTCCACAGTGTTTAGGAAAATAGCAAAATCTGTTGCCAAGCTTTTAACAGTTAATTGATTATATATTTTTAATTTGGATTACATTGATCTTAGTGTTGTTTTCAGTTTTTATGTTTAAATTGTTTAAATTTTTTAATCTTTTTTAAATTGTTGTTATGGCATTTAAGCAAATAGAAGTACATTTACATAAGATGCGTTTCTCATTGCTACAAAAATACATAAAGCCACAATAAAATCAATTCTAAATGATTGACTCAGTTTATTAACTAAGCTGTTCTGAGGATAGATGGAGAAAAGAAAATTCAAAGGATGAACCTATCTTCCTTCACCGCTTCTACCATGTAGAGCAGTTCATTGCCAATTTTGATCTTGCCCAAGCAGCTGTTATCATTAAGAACAATGCAACTAATATCAGTTTACTGGTTCCATTAGAGAACTGCCAAATTTCAAAGCCATTTCTTTGCAAAATATTTAATTAACAATGATGTAGATGTTATAGTTTCCAAATGTGTTCAAATTTTTCCAACTTATCACTAAGAAAAAAAATGAAATTATTTAGGTACTACATACCTCCTAAGCTGTCAAGGTCTTCAAGAATTCGACCAAACCTAAAATATTACACAGCACTTAATTTGCATGCATGATACAGTACCAAACAACCAAATGGTTTATTTTATTAAAAATAAAGTAGGTTATTTTTACCTGACAGTGTTTTTCATATTGAGATATTTTTCTCTTATTTCAGGCTGACTTCCTAAAGGCAAAATGACTTCTGTATAACTGTCTTTCATTTTCCTAGGAGGCAGGTCAGCTTGGTTTTTAGCAAGGAGTGTATGTAATGCTTTTCTCTCATTCATTGCTTGCACATGGTCTCTGAAGGGAAGGAAAAGCAAAATCAGATTATCCTAAGGGAATAAAAACAATCAGGATGGCAATTAATAGAAGTCAACTTGACCAGAATAAGCTGCTGAGAAATAATAGTTAATCTTTGCAGTAGCAACTTCAATAAACTTTTGCATTTTGAGGATGATAGTAATGAAGATGATAGCTGAGTTTTCCAACAAACATGTGATTTATTTTGAAAATAATGCCAATACAACACCCTTTGATATATCAAACCTCAGTTAATCAGACTTCAGATGTAATGGACAAAAATTGTTTGGAATTTTAGGCATGTATAAACTCTCATTTGCACTTAACTGGCATTTAGGTCTAACACACTCTCTATCCCTCCATTAGTCAATTAAATCATGGGTTTACTCTATAAGGCAGCTAAAGACCATTAATAATTTGGGAGAATGTATTGTAATGCCCATTTTCATCTCTAAAAACATAATTGTACCATGATTTATATGTACCATACCTCCAATTGGTAGATGCTCCCACTATCTCTCTCAATCTACTTCGCACTGAAACAAAATAAAACCCAGTCAGAAATATTTAATGGAATAAATCTGACCAAGAACTACTATAGTACTGCACTTTTGAAAATCTGAAGTATAAGCAGAAGTCATGCAAAGAATAGCTGAAAAGCAAAAGTTGGCAAGGTACATTTCCAATTCCCAGGAATATAGGTATATTTAAGAATAAATGGCATGCTTTCTGGTTTTGTAAGATTTTAATTTTTATCTAGAAAAATTACTTATTATTTAATAAATTAAATTTCAGGCTACCTACTTCTTCACAACCCTAAATGGCATATAGGGATTAAAAGAGGACAAAACCATGGAGGATCATACAAGAATATCTGGATATTGTGGCCTATTCTGAATGTTGTCCAATAAGAAAGTTTCACATTCCAAAACAAATATACCAATCAGGTCATTGTACATATTTTTTTTTCTGAAACTGCAAAGGAAATTTAAACATGGAGGAAGTTTCCACTATATTAATAGGAAACCACTATACACCTAAAAATGCATATGTGGATTCTGTTAAATAAATCAAATGAGTTTTCTGATGCAGCTAGAATATATATTTCAATCACAGCCATCAGCATTTGTGCATTAGTCAAAATGTCATACTCCAAATTAATAGAAAAGAAACATTAAAACTGACTTAGAATAATAAAATTAATCTGATAATTTTAAAAATGAATGTTGATCCAAGAAAACATTTTTATTAAAATGACAGATCCTGATATTTTATCATATAAATATTTAAAATACTTCATATCATACTCATCTAATAATTGGCTTAATTTTTACTTAGTGATAAAAAGGGAGAAAACACTCCCAAAAATGCATATATAATAGAATGAATGAATCAAAATTAAAATGCCAGTCTAAATTGTGGGCAGAAACCAGCATAACCTGATATACTTAAATTCTGAGCAACTATTCAGGAGTGTTATTGTAAAAAGGGAGGCAAACAGCTTCATTTTGCCTTTCATTAGAGCAAAGGGGCACCACTCCCAATCTCGCTCCTACCAGTTAAGAAAAGCACTATAATCTAAAGAAAAGTTGGAGAATCAGAACAGAATAACTTCTATAGAAATGTGGAGCTAGATGAGAGTTGGAATCTTTTTTTAATTTATAATATAGATTGATCCAAGTTGCTTCTTTGTATTTTGAGTCCTATTTCATTCTATCTGCATTTCTGCCTGCTCTTGTGTGTGTGCGTGTGTGCGCACGCACACACATTCACACCTGGAAGATAATTGGGTTAAACCCACAGGTTCTGGCAGATTTTCTTTTCCTTTATCTGACTGTCTTCAAGTCTGAATAACTTAACATTAAATTGCATAATAAACAATTTTGTTCTTCTGAAATCTTCAGAAGTCCTTCTGAAAAGGACTGTGGCCTATCACACATCCCAGTCAATCTCTTCATTACAGAAAGCTGAAAATAGGTTTCACCAATTTTCTCCTAATACAGAAAGAATTTATTAAAAAAAGTAGTGGGGGCAGCAACCAGAATCCCTGGTGCCCAGACTGGAGGAGGAGCAATAGTAGTGATTATAAACACCCTTCTAAGCAGCTGCATCTTTCCCAGGACTGTGTAAGAAGAAAGGCATTTTGTTTAAGATGTTTCTTACAGAAGTTATATATCAACCAGAAGCACCTATTTTTCTTTTAATGTGAAGCATTGCACAGCCTTACTATTTTTTCTGCCAACTTTATTTTATTGTGGAGAAATACTAGAAGCTTCCAAATGGAAAGTGAAGTTATTTCATCTCTACATTAACAATGATGAAGAAGGGCAAATACAGGATAAGACCCTTTTTGGGAAGTATCCTTGGCTGCTTTGCTTTGATCAAAAGCATGAGTGAGATACAAGATGTCCTGAGAAAGAAAAAAAAATAAGACCAAGGTAAGAAGTATAACAAATCCTCTAAAGAAAGTATAAATAAGATGGATGGATGAACTAATATATTGTTAGACTTGATATTTATTTCCAACATTTCATACTTGCCAGAGAGGAGGCAAAGGACGAAATGCATTCCACTGGAATAAAGCAAGTAATTGCAAAGGAGATTTTGGTGGACGACAAATCAGGTACTAGGGTGGCTAAGATTTAGGATTCAAGTTCCTATCTAAATATGATATTTGGGACCAGCCACTTTTTTAATCCCATATAGTAAGGAAATAGGGAAGACAAAGCTTTTTGAGTGATAGAGATGAAGGTATATGTACAATAAATAAATAGCAAGAATGAATGAATAAATAGCAAGCATAAGCCAAAAAAACAAAAGAATATAAAATTGTAGCTAACAAACCAGTTATAAATTAATTATGAGTAAAATCATACATACATAGATTGTATTTTGATTAATAAGACAAGTTTGATTTGCTTAATAGTATAAGCCCATTTAATGTCAGTAAGAAGAAGGATTCAGAATAACTGTCAGAAAATATAAATCTAAGTTTTTCATTAAACCTTCAATAAAGACAGAAAGAGGATAACAGAAGAGACAAACAGTCATATTAAAATGCATACAGGTTACCACAACACACCATTATTCACATGAATGGGAAAATGTCCTGTGAAAGAAAAAAACAGTTAGACTATCGGAATATTTTTTTTAAAAAAAGGGAGAAGAAAAATTAACTATTATTTTTCAGGTCATTTGTACAAGATATTATGCTCAAGTACCAATTAACATACTATGCTATAATGACAATCTAGTTCTACTCCAATAAAATCAAGTTATTTTCCAGAAAAATATAACATGGCAAACATTTGACTAGATGAATTTCCTTTTTTCTTCATTCTTTTCATATACTTCATATTATCTGATTGTTTCATCTAAATCTCTGCTGGAAAGAAAAGTTTGGAATTACCCAGCAAGATCTGGACAAAACATATTTAGTATAAAACCCTGTCATGAACAGAAAACTAAAAAAGAATCCTGATTAATTTATTCTTCTAGATAATTCTATAGATCCTAAGAAATTATAAATCATTTATCCATTGCAGTTTTATTGATGTAAAAGAGGACCTACAACACAGATAGTTATAACTTTCTGAATACGCTAACTATACTAGTTATGGTACCTTCTTCCATGTTCTGAATAATCTTAGATCCACTGCTGGATGAAGTCAGCATCCTAATCAGAATAGGATGGGCCTTGCTTAATGAAAACCATCTGCATCAAAAGGAAAATAAAGCATTGTCAACAACACCAGAGTAGTATCGGTCTCCTTAATCCTAGATTCAAGGTCAGTAACAAAGAAAACTATTGAATTATCTTCTTTTGCTTTAATGTCCTCCAGGTATACTGGCATTATGACCCCAAAATTCTCATCCAGGGTGACCGTGGAATCTCTTTTACTGCAATTGCCATAAAACAGTTATGCTGATGAAATTCTTTAGATACAATGATAGGTTTCAAAAAGGGGATTATCATAGGCTGAGCATAGGGATACACTTAAAAAGAATCCCATAACCCCTATTTAATTCACATCCACATATGGTCAATTACATAATGTGTCACAAAGAACTTGCTTTCCAAAAATATATCAAAAGCTATCCAGGCAAATATCCACCATACCAAAACAATGTTTTTTTTATTTGCACATGGAGAAAGAAATTAGATGAAATTTCATACTGCACAGGACTATATTCCTGGCTTCATATGACACATGCTTGGAGTTCACAAAAATTGCAGAGAGTACTCCTAGGAAATTGTGCACAATTTCCAGAATTGCCTGTGGTGGGATTTTTGTCGGTTTAAAGAGGGAGGGAGGGTTGAATGGACAGATTTTTTAAAAAAACATGCTCAGAAACTTTATTGGCCAAGCATGGTTAGACATGAAAGGAATTTGGCTCTGGTACAGCAGCTCTCAGTACTGTATATTTGCAACATCAATCAACAACAGCACAAGATAATAATGATGTTAGTTATTTGGTAAGTGTGAAGTCAACAGACAGGAAATATTTTCTTGACCCTCTCAGTATACAGCTTTTTTATGGAGGGCAGGTTAGTTGCAATTATTTTTTCTGTAATCTTGACTACACACTGGAGTCTGTATCTGTCCTATATGTATATCTGGTTGCTGTGCTGAACCAGACAGTAATAGATACACAAAGGACAGATTCAGTGATTCCTTTGTAGAACTGTATCAGCAGCTCTTGAAGCAGGTTGAACTTCTTGAGCTGACATAGGAAATGCATCCTCTGATGTGCCTTCTTAATAATGGTGTTGATGTTAGCTGCCCATTTTAAGTCATGGGAGATTATAAAGGCTAGAAACTTGAAGGACTGTACTACTGATACTGTGTTGCTGAGTGTAGTAGGGAAGATAAAATACTCAGATACTCAGATACTTTATTGGCCAAGCATGGTTAGACATGCAAGAAATTTGACTCTGGTACAGCAGCTCTCAGTATACTTGCAACAT
>JANHZU010004144.1:27380-38215 GCA_032468055.1 Acrochordus granulatus | reverse complement strand
CTTTATTGGCCAAGCATGGTTAGACATGCAAGAAATTTGACTCTGGTACAGCAGCTCTCAGTATACTTGCAACATCAGTAAACAGCAGTATTAGATAATACATCAAATAGTATTATCTTAGAAATAGATCTTTCTAAAATCCACTGACATTTCTATAGTTTTTAGTGTATTCACCTCTAAATTGTTTCAAATGCACCACAGGGCCAGCTGCTCAACTTCCTATCTGTATATAGACTCATCACCATATTTAATGAGTCCAGGAGCACTAGTGCTGACTGCCTGAGTACTGGATATAATTTTCCCTAGCCTCACTTCTTGTATTTTATCTGTCAAAAAGCTGATTATCCACTTACAGATATAGGCAGATACAGTAAGCTGGGTCAGTTTCAGAGCTGAAGTCCACAAAAAGAATCTGTATATAGATCCTTGGGCAGTCCAGATGTTGCAGGATATAATGTAATGACATATTGACAACATCATCTGCTGACCTGTTTGCTTGATAGGCAAACTTCAGAGGATCCAGCAGCAGATCCGTGATCATTTTCAGATGGATCTTCATGACTACTGATGTTAATGCGACAAGTCTGTGGTCATTTAGCCCACTGATGGAGGCCTTCTTAGGAATGGGGATGATGGTAGAACATTTAAAGCATGAAGAGACGTGGCATAGCTCTAGGGACCTATTAAAGATTCTTGTGAAGATGGGGGCCAATTGTGCTGCTCAGGTTTTTCAGACAGGAAGTGGTCACACCATCTGTGCCAGGTGCTTTCCTGATTATTTTTGAAGATGACTGTATTTCTTTATCTAGAATCACAAGAGGTGGGGGCCCCAGAGGACATAAGGGCCAAGGAGGGAAAGAGACACAAAATGATCACAGAAGACTGGTTTCGTATTAGGTGATATATCATATTTTGCTACCCCTGTGGCTTGCGGCTCTTTTTTTACCATATTCCAATTTTGCACCAGGAGTGCAAATGTACAGCACATGCAATATGGTAAGCAAAGGAAAATTTGCAACTCTTCCATTTCTAAATATAGAAATGTTACTAAACCATAAGTAACTAACCACCATGCCTGTTTTCACATACCATACTAATCCAAAATAAACCAACTGCATTGCAACCTAATATAAGCCCTGATTCACACAATACACTAAGACTTTATGTGGCTGTTTATTTTACACTAAGACTTTATGTGGCTGTTTATTTTTGCCTTAGCCCTGGTGGGCTATAAACGACACTTCACGGAATGACTTGGAGTTTCCCAAAGACATTAAAGCCGCCTACGACTAAGGAAGCAAGCCTACGGAACGCGATACTGCAAAGTACCCTCGACGTTACGAAAGGGGCTGTCCAGGGCTGTAATGAATCTGATTCTTGGGAATACAGTGACTCCTGTGCTGCTGCGCTCATCGGTCGACGAAAAGAAGGCCGAAGTGAGGCGCAAATCCAAACAATAACGCTCAAGCTGCAGGCGGTGGCTTTTCTTCGCCCCGTGTCTTTCTCAGACGGCGCAAGTGGAAAGGCTCTAGGCCCACGGACAAGAGAGAGGGCGGGCTTTGTCTTTCGGAGGCGATTCGTTTTGCGACCCGATTGCAGAAAGCAAGCCGCCGCCTGCGATACCCTACTTGCCAGCGGAAGCGTGTTCGGCTCCCGGCTCGATACCCTTTCTTCGCTCTGGGCTCATCGGACTTGTTGCAAAAGCAGGATCGAGGGAAGCGCTGAAATGGGAATCGCTTACCTGCGCGACAGCATTTTGCCCCGAGATTTAACAACCGCTGCTGGGCGATCTCCGCTGCAGCCGCCCGCAGCGACCACGCCTGGAACCGGAACTTGGCTGGCCGGCGAGACCGGCTCAGCCTCTCCCGTTCTCCGAGGAGGCTCCGCGGTCTCTCTTCCCACCAGAAACACTGACGCGCTTCCTTCCCAAAGGGAGCCACGCTCGGGTTTCCTTGAATTCAGAACTCTCGTTTGCGTTGATCAACAAACGGGTCGTTTTCTATCAAATTGGGGATCACCACGTGGAGGAGAAACAGCTCTTCCACATCGGTCGTGTTCGGACTACACAAAACAATTCAAGGCTTTCTTGGAAGAGGGTCTTCCCTTTCTGTCGACCACAAGTCTTAAAATCTCATGACCAAAAAACATCTGCCTGCTGCATACAAAATGAGTGGGGCTGATATCCTTGATGCGATTGCGGGTGTGCGTGCATAAATTCTCAGAGGTTACTGCCGACCATCAACCAATTTGCCTAACCCTCGCCCATTTGGTGGGAAGAAAAGTGTGAGACATTATGTGGACGGAATAGAGCGGTGTGTGAAACTCACTGATGGGCAAAAGGTTCTGGATGGGCAAAAAAAGGAGAAGGACTAAGATGAGGGGACAGAGGCTGGCACTGGCATGATGTCTTGGGAAAGTAGGACAAATGTTTTGAGGATGAAATGGATGCTTTAAGCCTTGCAGAGGGTCAGGGGTTTTTTTTCATTACAAAGCTTCTCCAACAATTCTCAGAACTTTTATGAGGTTAAAACGTCTATTTTAACCTTTGATACCTCAGAAAAGAAAAAAGTCAGAAAAACTGGCCTTGCTTACTTGGGGGAGATTTGGGAGCAGGTGCAAAAAAGGTACCAGCCGGCTGCAGCCCTTAAGACATTGGTTGCCCACATCTGCATATTATAAATTTCTCCACAAAACCGATCTTGTTTTCAGAAGACATGTTAGATAAACTTGTTTTTCATAATTATTTATTGATCTTCATTTTCATTTAGAGGAAGGATCAGTGTGAAAATAGTTTAGCTACGCCATTGTTTTGTAGCCTTGATTTTATCAGAGATATAATTGATTAGGGAAGCAATAATGTAACTCAAGAGATTGATTTTGTCTTTGTTAATGTTCTTTTAAAGCTCTTGTTGTTGTTCAGTCACGCACGCAGTCGTGTCCATTGACTGCATTATGCCAGGCCTCCCTAAAACTATAAGGCAATTCTTTTCCCATAAACTCTTTTCATACTTAAGTATTGGCTACATTACTTTTAAAAATGAAAGATCTTATTACTCATGTACAACGCTTCACTGATATCTAACTTTCAAATCGGTTAAGTATAACCCAGTTTTACCCTCTTAGCTTTCTGATGACTGTTTGCCATTTCCTGAATCATAATCTAGGGACTTTCCAACTTTTGAAAGCTCCAGAACTTGTTAGTTTAAAACAAAAACAGATCCCAGAACCCCTAATCAAGAGGCAAAATTCTAGTATTAGCTGTATTCAAGTGATTTTTTTGCCATTAGTCTCTCACAGAAATTCATTCAGTTCTTGTTGAACCATAGATTCCATGGAGCACTGTTTGAAAAACCCTGTCATAAACAATATGAAACAATATGCTTTAAGTAATGATTACTGAGATGAGGGTGTGCTTTTGCAATCCCAATTTATGAGCTTCCCAGTGCATCCAGTGACACAACGCTAGACTAAATAGGCCTGACTATACAAGGCTCTTTAAGGGCACAGAGCAACCAAGCTGAGTGTTTCTTCCTAGCATTTTCGCACAAGAGGAGGATTGCATTTTTTTTCAGATCACCCAAATGTTGATCCATTGGCTGCGACAGGAATTAACTGATCGTCTCATTGCCCAAGCCTGAAATGAGGGCTAAGAATGACTGGCCCAAAGTCACCCAGCCCATTTTCATGCCCAAGACGGGACTAGAACTCACAGTCTCTTGATTTCTAGCCTGGTATCTTAACTGTGGAGTCCTTGGGGCTTTCTGAGCTTAGTTGTATTCATGCAGATGTTTCATTATCCGGCAAGTTATTAAGTTTACACATCCTATATATCTGTAGCAGGCCTGAACCACATTTTGTCATTCAAGCACAATCCATGAGAAATTAGTTGTTATATGTCAGTTTTCTGTTTCAACTTCCAAAGTAACTTGACTGACTTTAGAGATTGTATCTTATAGACTAGAAGTGGATGATCTTGCAAATGAAGGTACCATTTACATTTGAAGTTATTGCCTCTGAAGCAACTTTAATCTTCAAAATCAATCTAATTTAATCTTAAGAAAAGTCTGTTTAATTTTCTATAATTGATTACAGATCAAAATTGAACTGAAGTGTTCTATACAATAAATAATTTTTGACATTTTAGATATAGAAGAACTGGGAAGGACTCATGATTGAAATCCTGGAGAGTTGTTAATAGACTATAGATGTATTATTGAACTATGATGACTATCTGATTTGAAGCTCATCCACATGTCCTGCTTACTGCAGCATGAAGAAGATTTACTATTTTTGAGAGATATAACCTCATGATGTCACCTCCATCACATCTCCAGCCCTCTGTTTAGGCAGACTAGAATTATTTTTAATTATTCTAATTGCTTGTCTTTTTCTCCAATACAACATGTCCCACATGGACAATCTCAGGCAACTTGAGGTTGAACTTGAGGATACTGTGGTTGGGGAGAGCAATCTACTGAGCTCTGACTGGCATGTCTCTGGCAGAAATGTTCAGTTGCTTAGTGCTACATTTCTGTGGCCATTTTGGTTTTGCCTATGAGAGGGCAGATACCTATCAGATACTCAGGAAGGAAACCTGTTATTTGGTATGTATGCATTATCCCCCTTTCATGCATGTGCTGGAAAAACTATAAAGTAGGGAAAGTGCAGCTAGAAGTAAACTAGGAAAAAGAGAAGGAGAAAAAAAACAGTTTCAAGAGCAGTGTAAACAATCTAACAAAAAGGGGTAGAAAGGAAGGGATTGGAGGAGGCAGGTTTTTGTTTCCTTCCCAAACTCCTATGGGCAGAGTCAGTTGTGGGAGTTACTGAAAGGTTAGAAAAAGAAACTCTGAGAAAAATTCAAGAATGAACAGACATACATCTGAGAGGAAGCCATCACACTGACAAAAAGGGCACCAACAGGAGATGCTGCACTCACATTGTGTCTAGCAATGAACAAGCCAAGAAGAATCTACAGTATCAGAAAATGGCCAAACAGTGGCCAAAGAAGAGAACTTTCACTGGGGCCTTGGGGAGAATTACAGGCCTTGGAAAAAATTGGTTCTCATTAAGAGACCATAAGTGAAATTTATCTTAGCAAAAAGAATGAGAAAGTCCAAAAAGAAGCTGAGAGAAAACAATGGCAACAATAGCCTCAACTAATCCTCAAGTGTGTCCAAACATCTAAAGAAAACCCCAGCCCACAGCAAGAAATATGGTGGGTATAGATTGAGTGATTTTCTGACAGGATTTTTGGTGTCCAAGAGAATCAATAGTTCTATTAAAATGTTTCATAGATGCTACCACCTAATAGGTTATATGCAAATCAAGTAGATGAGAGCTTTATAAAATTGTTGCATAAGGGTATCAACCTTCTGGGCCATTTGAGGCCCTTTCGAAGTGGCACAGTCAATAATAAAAAATTAAGATTAAATAAATTACTCATTAAAATTAAGGCTGTAATCCCCAGCTGTTCTGGAGAATGAAGGTTTCCCATCAGATGAAGGAGAGAAGATGGCAGGAAATGTACCAGTCAGTGCCTTAAAACTACCTGCTTTAAAATGCCCACCCTTGTTGCTGAGTGTAAGCTGCAGAGGCAGCATTAGTTACTTCAATATACTTTTCTCCTGATTCACAGATAGGAGAAAGCCCATCAATGGGACCTTGCAGGAAGCCCTAATGGAAGGCAGTTTTTTCTGAAATTCCTCCACCGTCAATATGGTCCCTCTGCTTTGGAGCAGTGCTAAGAGGAGTTTCTGTTTGACTGAGGAATTGGCCGTGTGGGGACGTTTTAAGTAGCAGCCCCTGGGTGAGCATCAGTTTTGATTATTTCCCATGGGAAATAATGGGACAGACGCATGTCCCGTTCTGATGGTGCGAAGTAGACAAAGATGGCCGCAAATGTCCCAAGCATCGGAACCCTTCCTAAGGAAATCTGCAACAGAATCAGAAAGGGTTGTTTGCAGGAGGAGGAGAGCGATTAGAGACAAGCACTCTGTTTTTTCTCCAGATGTTTCGGACTAACCCACATTTCCAAACGGCTTGAAACTAACCAGGACTGAACTCCGAAGCATCTCGATAACCCGGACTCCCTTCCCACGGTCTGAGATCTCCGTGAGAAAAAATGAGTCACTCCGAAAGAGGGGGCTCTCGGCTCGGCGCGCGCCTCACGTCCAGGCGGCCTCAGAGCATCATTTCCTAGAGAGACGAGGTCAGAAGTAGGAGGAGCGGTACGTCAAATGGCGTTTCTGATTGGCCGAGGGGATGGTGCAGGAGCATAAATAGAGGGTCTCGGGAGGACGCTCGGCGCACAGTTTGCTCGCGGCGCGCTTCGGTGATTGCTTGTCGGACCCGAGGGAATGGTGGCCGCCTGACTGCACCCGTGTTGCCGACGCCGCGCCCAGGACGCGAATGAGGAAGCTTCTTCTCTTGCTCTTCAATTATCGGGGACTCGCGAGAGGGGGGGGACGCAAGGGGAAGCGCCGCCGAAAATGGCCCCCTTCCACATCCGAGCCGCGCGGCCCGAGGACTGCGCCGATATTCTGCGCCTCATCAAGGTATTCCTCGCTTCAGACCAGCCCGGGAGCCTCGCCGGCCACCGCGCGCAGCCCCGACGGCTGGCGAAACTCCGCGAAGTTAACGCCCGGGTCTCCGCCGTTTGTTCCCTCAAAACGTCGCGTACTACGACAAACGGGGTTCTTGGACAAGCGACCCAGCCCTCGGGGAGGGGGGCGGGCGGCGAAACGAAGCGTTATCGCAGCGACCAGAAGGACGGCGCGACCCTCGCAGGCCCGGCCGCCTTTATCGCGGCCCTGCGGAGGCCGCCTGGCGTCCGGGAGATAACCCGGCTGGCATTTTTCTCGCCTGTCCTTAGGTACAGTTGCTCCTCCCGGCATTTTAAAAATCGTCGTGTGGGTCGTGCGCACGTTTTCATTTCTGGGATCTGCGAAAGCTTCCCTTTGGCCTTCGATACGTTACAAAATTAAATACCTGCGGAAATGAGCATCAAGTATAGATAATGCACGCTGCGTTTATGATGTTTTATTTCCCTCCAACTTTTACTTTATTTTTTCTCCTATTCAAACTATGAAACTAAATATACTTTATCATAATACTCCATTTTTGATTATGTAGATTAGAGTACACAAAAGTTTAGGCGATTATAAATAAATTTGTGTTGAAGATAACACCCAACTTTTGTTTTTTACTGCGGTAGCGACACAGCAGACAAGTGTTTTGCTGCCACAGATCCAGCAAACAATCTCCACCTGAAGTACTTTTACTTTTGCCCTTAAGTGATATGCTACAGCACTTGTTTTTTAAAAAAAGGTAAGTTAAGTGTAATATTTCACTTAAGGGCAAAGGTCAACTGGTTTGGGCAGGATATTGTTTGCTCAGTCCTGATGCAGTCCTTTCTTCCTTGGGTGCAGATGTCTTTGCCCTGTTGACTTGGCAAACAGTTCCATACTCTTATGCAATAGTCTTTATGGTCACCAACATCTGTGATACTATTAAAAATAAGGTTTACATTAAAATTGATTATACAGTAACTAGTCTGATTTTTTTTGCCCTAAGACAATGCTGAGAGCTGGATGACAAATCTGGGTCCAATGCAAAATTGGATTCTGAGATCCATTCCCAAAGGTTTGGAAATGGTTCTTTCTATTACTCTAAGACTAAACCCTAGTGTGTAGATGAACCCCACATTTAAAAAAATAATTTATAGGATGCTATTTATAATTTTCTTTCTGACATTTTAAATACTTGAGTAGCCACAGACATCCGGAGAGGAAGTATGTCCCATAGTATTCATTAAGTCTTGCTTTCAGATAAGTTTACGTGAGACTGCTGTTTCATAATGCAGTTCTGTGCCCATTTGCTCTGAAACAACTACCACTATAATGTAGCTTTAGCAATTATGAGAGAATTCTCTCAAGATGCTTATTAAGACTTTCATAAACATTTTTTCTTCATACTAGTAGATAGTGGAATAGAAAATATAACTTTCCAAATAAAAATAGATTTCTTATTCTTTACATCTAATGGAACAGGAAGTTAGTCATAATATGTTTTGTTTTGGACAGGAACTTGCTAAGTATGAAGAGATGGAAGATCAAGTAGTTCTGACTGAAAAAGGTAATATTACACATTAGAATAAATCTGGTAAATTTAAATGGGAGATTTGGAAATAGTATTCAATCAATCATATGTTTTCACTGTGTAGATCTACTTGAGGATGGTTTTGGAGAACATCCATTCTACCATTGCCTTGTTGCAGAAGTGCCAAAAGAACAATGGACACCTGAAGGTGAAACTTCACTGTTGTAATGTCTTTATTAGAAAATAAGATTTAAAACCTTTTAATAGTTAGAATTACATAAACATTCCAGGGATAATTATTTAAGCATTTTAAAACATGAAAATATATATTGGATTCAGATCTTGTCTTCCATGAATGGAAGGGTGTTTTAATCCAGTTGATCAGTTCTGCTGGCAGAGAAAGGGAGGAGAAATTTTTGGTGATTCCATCCATTCCCAGAAATTTCTACTCTAGAGAATCTGACAACTATCCAGAATAACATCATTGCTGATAATGGAGGGAGGGCTAGAGGGCAAAGTTGGTGATTCATCTTCCCACTTCCCTGCTAGCTGGATTCTACCAAGCATTTCATTCAGGAAATGCTTCTATTGGCAAGAGCAAATTCTGAATCCAACTTAGTGTTTTCTTTTTTGTTGTTGCTTTTTAAAAAATTGCTAGTTATCCTGAAGACCATGGAGAACCGGGTATCCAGCTATAATGGTAGAAGGAAAAAAAGTGTAATTCCACTTCGTTGCATGGTTATTCTTGTTTGACCCTAATTTACCGCTATGCAATCCTGTTAAATCACGTTTTCTTTAATTTGTCCCAATCTTCAGGTTACAGTCTCTAGCTTCGCCATGTACATGGCCCTTCCGTGTACATGGATGGGCGGGGAGGTAACTAAAAGATCCGTTACACAATAAAGTAGATGATCATGATATATGAGGTAAGGTCTCCAGGGACAAATACTATTCCCAAACATTTACCTCAAGTAAGAAGAAAGCATAAAACACTCGGTAGATCAGAAATCATGTGTTTTTAGAAGCCTATAAAGCATAGTAGAATATAAATTCAAATTGGAATTTAAGTAGTGGCTTATAATGATGTAACTGGAAAAAGCAAAACATGGTGAAAACTGAACATTTGGTCCTTTTTTACAACTCCTCGGAAAAAACACTGGTTAATTGCAATTCAACTGAAGTGTAAAGCTGCTCTTAATAACCTTAGTTGTCACAGAAAACAATGCTGTTGCCTCCTTTAAAGCATCTTTGCATTGTGAACATACCTACAGAAATTTATTTAGAAGATAAATATCAAGGACTTTGATTTCAGAAAAGTCCTGATGTGTAAATGTAAGAACAATCAACTACCACAGCATTCTGATCTGCCGTTGTGAATTTGTTGAAGTTTGTATTGCTCCAACATGGTATCAATAGGATATAGAAAGAATATCTTTTAACAAAAGTTCTAATTTTAATGACAAACTGACACAACTGGCCATGTATTTCAATTGTACAGTTACTAGGCATGTGCAAGTCTAGAGTTCAGTTAATTGCATCTTATTAATATGACATTGTCTTTGACCAGTTTTTACTTGATAAGGATGATCTTGAACTGTTGCTTCTTAGTGCATCAATTGAATTATAAATGTTTACTTTTGCGGCATAACAGATTAATTTTGCATGATTACAGTATTTTGACAGGTACATGTAAAAATATAGTAACTTGTTCTATTTTAATGATGTTCTACCTGTGTAAAATAAAATTAACTTTCATTGCAGGCTTTGGTATTGTGGGCTTTGCCATGTATTATTTCACTTACGATCCATGGATCGGAAAATTGCTGTATCTTGAAGATTTCTTTGTGATGAATGAATTCAGAGGTATCTTAGATATTAGATAATAAATATATCTTAGAACCATGTTACAAGCAAGTCTTACAAAAGTAAGATTAATAAAATTAAATTTTTCCTATCTTTAGGCTCAGGCATTGGTTCAGAAATTCTGAGGAATCTAAGTCAGGTAAGTATATGATTATGATTTTCCATTGTACACAAAAAGCAAACTGATCAATTAATCCTCAATACAAGTGGAAATTGCATCTGATAAATCTGTTTATGCTTTGCTTTACTCATTGAGGACTAATTATCTAATGGCTTTCTTAGAATAATTGTCAAAATTTTTCATATTTTTAAGAAATAATTTAAGAAGATGTATATAAATACTGATCACATTACTTGCTATTTGGCTAAGCAGTTATATAGAACACAGAAATTAGAAACAGTAAGCCAACAAAATTAAAGGCATGAGATAAGAAATACATAGCTAAAATTATACCAGCACCATTTACTATCTCTTTCCATATCTCCCATCTTCATAAACCATGATTGCTTCCACTCATCGTTTCATACAGTTCTCTTTGTTCTTTCAATTACTAATAAAAATAAATAAATGACAAATATGTTGATATCTTAAAGTATTTTAGGTATGTGTCAGTGCTTTATCTTGTTGTGCCAAGATAGGTGTCATTCTGTATTCAAAATATATTTGTGCATTAGTAGTTTGATACCATTTCCTCAGCAAGAAAAGTACCTTATGATCATTATTCAACCTGCGTTAGAATTCTTTGTGGTGGCACATTGAATCATAGTTCTAATAACTCTTGGCAAAACTATTTTTCAATACAATATAAGCAGTAAGGGGAAGGATTGAAGGGAAGAGGAGAAGGGGATGGCAGAGGATGAGATGGATAGATAGC
>JANHZU010004143.1:65522-78081 GCA_032468055.1 Acrochordus granulatus | reverse complement strand
GTGCTTAGCAACACAACTAGATGATAATTCTTTGGTTGATCATTTGTTTTTTCCTGGTTTAAGTATTGCAATGATTTTTGATTGCTTCATCTTATATGGTGTTTAACATATTTCCATAATATCTGAAAATAATTCCACCAGCCATTTTTTGGCATATTTTCCACAGTGCAAGAGGAATTCTGGGTGTATGGCAGATGTACAGATGCCCTCTATAAGTGGGGCAAAATATCATTACTAAATTGTGACTGTGGAACTGAAAAGCAAACCATTCAACATATAGTGACAGTGTCAAAATAGAGCCAACAATGGAGACTAATTTCTTGGCTGTGACAAATGAAACAAAAAATTCAATCTGCAATTTAGATACATGTCTATATTTTTTATTTTACATTTTATACATATTTTTATCCTCGAGAGGATTTTTATCCTGAGTTCTTTTTGTGAAATGTGACGTGAATCTGCCGTACAATCGATAGACAGACAGATAGAACGTACTTCTCCTGTAGTAAAGCTGCCTTGTCCATTTGTAGATCGGATATCAGAATGCTGCAAACTGCAGGAAAGAGAGGATTCATTCTGCTTGGCAGAGCAGATGATTGTCTACTTTACAGGACAGATGCATCCAGCCCTCTTAAGAGACAAGATCTCTGCCCCGTTCCAATCAGGTACTGCAGCATTACTCCAGCAATCATGTACTGTATACCATAATAGTGGTGGTAGTGGTGAGGATTTTGTCTAACAAAGTATGAAGCCCCAACCTCATCCCAGGCAGCTTCACTGCTTGCAGCACCCAATCCTGTGATAAAAAAAAAATGTGTTCTTTAGGGCAGGGATGATGAATTCTGCTTGGTAAAAGAGAAGAGCATCAAGGGTTATACTGGGCAGAATCCCACATAAACTCACACAGGGACATATGCATAACCACAAATGAGCCAGCTCAGGACTACATCTTGATGGATACTTTATATAGCTGTCAAAACATGCCTCTTCCCTTAGGAAATAAAATGGAATTGCTTTTCCCACCAGCAGGTGATGTTGAGGAATCCATCAGTTGGTTTCCTAAAGTCAGTGGTGTGATTACATAATCACATGTGCCACAAAAAAAAAACATTTTATGAGCTCAAGGGCTGCAACACTGAGGTCTTTCATACACTGATTCAAAATTGTCTAGCAGTCAAAAACGAAGAGGGTCACATGGTGCCGTTAAAACATAAACGTGCTGAAGAGAATCTCATTCTGAAGGCATTGTTAAACAGAAGTACCTTTTAGTAATTTCATTTTGGCTGGATATCTGGCAGTTTTTTATTAATCAGAACACCAATATTTAGCTTGGTTGTTGTTGAAGTTCAACGCAAAACCCTTGAACTGAATGCTCTGAAACTTGGCAGGATTTTTCTCTTCAAAAGGGGCAACTATGTTTGAAATTATAGCTGATTCTGCCAAGAAATAAAAATGATATTGACAGCTCTCTTTGAAGGGAAAAATGTTTTGTCTTCAATTTGGCAGGATCACCGTCACAGAAGAGGCTATAATTCCAGAAAATTTAGCTCAATTTCAGATCACTGTACTTTAAATGGAAAGCAGGCTCAAAGTGATTAAACATATTTTGTGACATAGAAAAATATCAATTTTCTATTGGTATCTTCCAGTTAAAATTAATAAGGAAGCATAGAATTTTGAACCAACTTTAAGATCTGGGCCTAAAGTGAAGGTTTGGGCTCTGAATTTCTATAGTAATCTCTCCCAGCTCCCCAATCAGCTAATCAGAACCTCCAACAATGCATTTTCTCAGATAACCATCCTGGCTGGAACATTTGGATTTCTTGCCAATAAATTGTTTTCGTAGCTTTGCCCTTTAGCCAATCAAAAGAAAAAAAAGAAGTGTATCTTCAGAGACCTAAAATGAAAATCTAAGTAATTGATGGAGAAAAGGGGAAAGGAAAAGGCTGGAGACCATGAACAATAGTTGTCCTATCATTCACTGCCCAAACATCAGGAGAGTGATGCTAGAAGGAGGGAGAATTTCACCAGAGACTACACATCCCAGACTGGGAAGAAATGGCTCCCATCCCTAGGCAGGGAAGCCAAGCAGGAACTTCCTTGCTACCCAGTACCAAATATCTTCACAAATGAAACCAGTGATATTTGGTACCCAGTACCAAATATCTTCACAAATGAAACTGCTCCCCACCCCATCACAACAAGTACAAGCTCCTCCTTACAGCTTTAAGCTGAGAAGTAGACCAAGTGAGGTAGTTGCTCTGCACTGAGCCTCATTGGCAGTGTAATCATCTCTCACCTTCGTCCACCCAGGCAGGAAGCCCTTCTTTCTTCTTATCCCGAGGGGGAATACATTCCACTGAGCTGGGATGGCCCAACTACTACCTTATTTCCAGCTTTCACTGTCTTGCTGTGTGTGTGTGTGTAAGAGGGAGGGAAGGAGGGACTTCACAAAATGTCCTGGAGGAGGTCTGCAAGTTTCAAAGCCCTTGGCTGGACTAAGAATCAAATGCCAAAAAGGCTATGACAAATCCCTACCATATTGTTGTTAAAAAAATGAGGTGGATTTTCTGTGCAATAGTTCCTTCTCCCTTCTGAATCTTTTCCACTTAATTTTCTTTATGAATTGTGCTACCCACAGCAGAATGTAAGCAAATTTCCTCTGCCCATAGACTCTACTGCAGATTGCTGAATATGGGACAACACTGTAGCCTCCTGCAATGTACCACTGATAACTCTTGATGGGATAGGAAATGCCTAACTCCTCTGGGCTGAGCATCTCATAATTTATCAAGTGATATGCAATCTGAAAAAAGATTTGCCAAGTATTATCTAAAATTAAGTGGCTATGTTATAATCTCACCCTGAAGAATGTGTATCTCAGTGATTGCTGAGAATCGCCACCAATTTGATGACATGTAATCAATTTTATAACCAAAATATGTTCCCTACCAATGAGCTATAATTCTTCTTTCCCCCTTGCCTCAAAACTTCCTCACCTATATGCATGAATTGTGCAATTGTTATACTAACATCTGCAGGATATATGGCTCACTTAATTCAAATATCAGATTCCCAAGCAATCTACACAGGAAGTGGCTCAGTCATGACCTGGCAGAGAGACGATGAAATCTGGTGAACCTGATCTATTCATCTTTGCAAACAATTACAGACTGTATCAGTACAATAATGAGTCAGATATTCTGGGCCAGATCCTCACTAAGAAAATAGGTTTAGTAGATAGGGAAATCCTGCCTTTAGCATAATGGTATCTATGTTTTCTAATATAAAAATAATATACTAGGCTAGTTCTCTTTTCTGAAATATGTTTCCTGGGAGAGAGGAGGAAATTCTGGTATTTGAACAGAGGTATTTGTCTTTAGGAACCATATATTTTTAAAAGTAAAACCCAACAGCGTATGGTTGTTTGATCTTCTTAATCTTGTTGATCATATCCTTGTTTTATATTAGGATTGTTTTAAAATTTCTCATACAGAGAATGTTTGCATCTTTCAATGTTTTTGGATCAGCTGCCTGCAAAACATATCTGAATAGGCAAATTAATTCTGTGTAATCAATTCTATAGCTACTGTTTTTCCAAACAGAGGATGAAGAAATGTTGATGTTACCTCATACAGTTACTTGCAGAATATCAGTTCTAGTCCTAAATACATGATCTTTAATCAAAGAAGACAAAAGCCGTTGTTAGTCATCACAGTAATTAAATAATAACATGATCCTATGCATGCATATTTAGTAGAAATGTGAATTTCAATCAATGGATCTTATTCCTAAATATGTATTAAAAAGTCTTATAATGTAACTATTTTTGCATCTTGATCTAACCGGTGTCCTTTCTCTCGTCTGACAGCCAGCAGGAGTCTCATATATCTACAGCTTATCAGACTGGAGGAATGTTTTAAGGTCACTGCTTCAGTTAATTGACTTGTTTAAAGTGCATTGTAACTTTATTTTATTTCAAATGTTTAAAGTATGGTCAATCATTTCAAATCTCTTGTATTTTTCACATGCTAAGTACGTATGCAAATACATCAAGGCAGTTGGCAGCATCTAAGGCACCTCAAATGATCCCAAACAAGCTAAGCACAGTTAGACTTTGCTTAAACAATGACAGAGAGTCATTGTTTAGCAATTGCCTCATTTAGTAATTACTAGCAGTTATAACAATGATGAAAAAGTAACTTTACAACCAATCTTCACATTTACAGTCTTCGCAAAGGAACGCTGAAGTAAGATCATAAGCATAATTGCAGTTTCACGCAGCAGTCGCTCCACTTAATAAGCAAGTTGCCAGTCCCCACTATGGTTGCTAAATGAGATCTCCCCCAATAAACCATAATGACCGCTAGATGGCAGCAGAAGAGTTCGCAAAGGCTCAGTTGACATGATTGATACACAGCTAAAAAGGGGTTGGCTAGTTTACGATTTCATGCATTGTGGCCTTCTCAGGTACTTTTCATCCTATTTTTACTAGCTACACTAAGCCATTAATTCTAATTTCCCAGGGAAGAAAAGAAATAACAGCAGTGTGGGCTGAAGAGCTGTTATTTCCATTAATTAATGGTCTTGCCTTCAGTGAGAAGAAGCTAGAAGCTTTCAGCCGAGCCCACCATACAAAACCAACCACTTTGGATTAGGACATCTCAGTCTAGCTGCAGAAAGATGACCATTAGATGGCAATTTTGTAAGAACTTTTTTCATAAAGCATTGATTGAAAGCATGCTGATACCTCTTTTTAACATATCAGCAACTTGTTTTTCTCATACCTGGTGCCATCCAACGCACCATATTCAGGGCTAAGTTCTTTTCCTTTCCCAATTTCATAATGCTGTTTGAATTTTAAAAAAAACCCTGCTTAGTTTAAAAATAAGGAGCTGAAGATTATTAACTTGAAAACCAGACTTTTGGAAGCCTTTCTAGTTGAAGAATAAAGCACAATTCCTTAAATAAAGAATTTCTTCCTCCATTGCTTTTATCTCCAGAATCATTCTGTGAGATAAGCTGTGCTTTATTGTGTTACTGTTGCTTTATTTTGCCTATTACATTTTTATATTGCAATACTGTCTCACATTTTAAGTTTTAATGTTACTGAGCAAAATTTGGTGGAAAGCAGAACAAATGTTAACATTGGATATGAACTAATTTTAGATGGAAGGGCAAGTTTCCTCCGGACTAGTTTGGGGTCAAAGAAAGGGTTACCACCTTAAACCAGGGGCATTCCTCATCCTCTCCTGGAGCTATGCCCTCCGAGTGCCCTTGGTCTTTTGCCATGCACACTTCCTTCACAGATAATCTCACACATATACAGTCTGCACACACCTGAAAATGTGCCTCCTACAATTACAGCAAAGCCTAAAGAATAGTTGTTATCCAGAACTGTGTAGAACCAAAGTCAGAAGCAGATCTCCTGTTCTTCATGTTCTTTTGCAGAAATAACAATCCATCGCCAGCTCGACTCCCTCCCTAGCTTGACGCTCTCCATCGCCCCGAAAACGAGGGAGGCTGTGTCCATCGTCCCGGGATGCTTCAGGTCCACCACGCCCCATCCCGATGCATCATCCCCAGCGAGATCAAACTGTCGGCACAAAAGCCGCCTCCACAGTCCCCCAAGGCCGGGCGGGGCTCCGGAACAGATGTCCTCCCCTTCTCAACCTCACCCGCGCGGCGAAGAATCCCGGCGGCCACGCGGGGGAAGCAGAAACATGCAACGATCCGCCGGCCCGCGCTGCAGCCTAACGGCCGCCCAGGTTTTCTTAGTTCGGATCGGGCAGCCCTGATGTGTCACGCCTTATTCCCCGTCTCTGCTGGCTGAGGGGAGGCGATCGTGACACTGAAGCAAGAGATGATTTCCAGCTGAAAAGAAGGCAGATTCGTTTTGTTAAAAAAAAAAAATACCCGGACGGGGATTATCCAGCCGCAACAAATAATGCTGAAAGCAACACTGCGTTGGAGACGCGTTTCTGGTCGGCGGCTTTCCGAGGAGGACGCTTCCGGTCAGGGCAAGGCAAGAGAGCCGGCTGGCGAGGGACGTTGGCCGGGCGAAGCCGCATTGGACGGGGGAGCTTGTCACGTGGGCGGGGCTCGGACCGGGCGGGGCTGGCCCCGCCTCTCCGTTGGGCGGTCCAGGCGCGGGGCACGTGCGGCTGTTTTCCCCCTCCCTCCCCTCCATATCCGGGATACGGGTCGGAGCTCTTCCTGTCGGCCGGAGCTGCGGGAGCCGCCGCGCGGGGAGCGGGAAGGGGCGAGGGCTTCGCTGGGATGGGAGGGGGCAGGCGGAGGGAGGAGTTCCCTCCCGCGCTTACCCGCTGCCTCCTTTAAAGGGCGGCCGGTATCCCGACTGCGCCGGCTGCCCTTCTCCCCCGCCCTCCCCAACAGGCTGCGGTCGGATGCCTGCGCCGGGTGCGAAAGGTGGGTCCGAAGTCAGCCTCCGTGCCCCCGCCCGCCTGTCGCAGCCACCCCGAATTCCCTCCTCCCTCCCTCCCGGGGCTCCCGCCTCCTTCCTCCGATCTGGTGATGGCGGGAAGCCTCTCACGGAGCGTGCCGTAATGGCTTCTCGCGATCTCTTGAGAACGGGAGCCGGTGTCCGCGTCTCGGCCCGTTGTCCGTGAGCGTGGGGCGTATGGTTCCCTCGCGTTGCTCCCCCGAGTAACCCTGCAGCGGGGTTCTCACCCTGCCCTCCCGTGACGGTGAGCGAGAAGCTCCTCAGTAGCCACCGCGGTGTCTGCGGCTGCGGCGGCTTGTTCTTGAGAGACAGCGGAAAGCCTTCCTTCGGACTCTTTTCCGTGCCCTTTCCTCTTCTCGTCAGAGATTACTGATTTAATCTCTTCACCCATTTATACCTGCTGACTCTTCCTGTGTGTTGAAAAAGCCGCAATTGTGACATCCAGAATCCGGCTTCGATGCCTCCTTGGATTGTGACATCTCTCCACTCTTACCCCAGCTTTTCTGTCTTGGGGCTTGGGTCATAGTTGAATCCTTTCCTAACCGTACCTTTAATGGTCGTTCGTGTTCTGTTAAATAATCTTACCTTGTGAAAGCTAGGAACGATTTATGGTTGCCGCGTTTTGTCTTCTTCCCCCATCAGTAAAAAATCTGGATCTTGCTGTGATGACCTCTGCCAGATGGTTAACTCTCAGCTAGTCCTGTGATCTTGAGAGTTGTGACTGCCTGTGGAAGCGACCCAAAAGTTGAGTTTGCATTTGGCCATTGGGCAGGATTGGCACTGGCTTGCCTGGAGAGACGATTGTGCTGGATCTGGAAGCACCATGGAGTTTGCTGAGCTTATCAAGACACCACGGGCTGACAATGTAGTCCTTCACCGCCCCTTTTATCCAGCAGTGGAGGGAACCCTGTGCTTAACAGGACACCACCTCATCTTCTCCTCACGACAGCAAGACAACGTTGAAGAACTTTGGCTGTTGCATTCCAACATTGATTCCATTGAAAAACGGTAAGAGTGTTTTAATTCATGAAGGGAGGGGAATGGATGGATGAAGGGAGGCGTAATGAGCTAGATATAGCCCAAGAAACATATATTTCCTCCATGATAAAAATTCTGCAGGTGTTGGCTGCATGAATGGCCTGGATTAAGGGTAGTACACAGAACTGAATCTTAGCTAGATAGGGACACCATCATTGTCACATTATTAAAATGAAGCGTCTACACTGTATTTTACTATTTTTAGCTAATTTGTGGAGCTGTTCTCCAGATAAGAAGAACTTGTAGTTGTATACTAGTGTAACTACACAAGCACACCAGTCATTAAGAAACCCTTATAATTTCCTTATCAGCTTCCAAGCACTATTCAGGATGTTGAGCATAAATCCTTTGTCTGTTGGGACCAAATATGTGAAGAAACATCTTCCCATGCCATTCCCTCATGTGAGATGGGAGGGGAAAAGTGAGTTTGGGTTTTTTATTGTTTGTGGTGAGCCTCTTAGAACCATTATATGAGAAGGTCATAGTGTATATGTTCTGTACATAAATACAGATTAATATCTTCACTTAAAGTCTTTTTTAAGTACTAGCACTTGATGTGGAACATTGTGTGCCACGGATAGGGAAAGGCCTATTCTGTACTATACTGGTAGCCTGTACAGTAGGCTGTACAGGCTACCAGTATAGTCTGTTTCAAGATGCTTAACAGGTATACCAGATGCTTAACAGACTATACCAGTATAGTCTGTTTCAAGATGCTTAACAGGTGCTGATAGTACAACCTTTTCAGCACCAGAGTTTTATTCCTTGTCAATTCAGGCATTTTTATTGCTTTTATGTCCTTGCTCCTCCCTTGAATTCTCACCAGAATAGGAAAATGGGACATAAATTGCATAAAATAAATTTAATTTGTGATCTTATTTTATCGTTATTATGTATAAGGCTATACATATTCTGCTGTGTTATTTTTCAATTGTTTGGACTTTTATTGTTGAATGTTTTTTTCTAAGTTGATGGGGGAGGTATGAATGTTTAAAATGAATTATTACTTAAAATTCACTTAAAATTACTTTTTATTTTGAGACATTTGAAACATCTGTTCTTAACATGTGAGCTTTAAATGAGTGGTGCTATGGATTTAAAGTAAGTTTGCGTATTACAAAAACAGAAGCCCTGAAAAAAGCAACATACTTTATTTTCAATTGATGGCTCTTTTAGGAGGCAGTTTTTTAAAAAGCATTCCTTCTTAGGAAAGAAATTAGAGGGAACTTCAGTGGAGCTTGTCATCTCAGCTTTAATAAATGCATGCACTAAAAAGAACCTTCTTAACTGAAAATCATTAGTAGAAGCTTTCCCTACACTTTGCATTTTTATGCCAGAAAAGGTTTCATCCTTTGATTTCAGACCATCCATTAAATAGCGAAGATTTAGTCTCCTGCTTGAGTCATCTGGATTGATGCTCTCTGAAAACATTGCTTGCAATTAATGTAGACTCTTCCTTAATTCTCTGGTTTTGCAACTTTTTAGAATCTAAAAACTAGAATTGTTGGATTTCTGGTCCAGCATTTTGCTTTGGACAGGAGGCTTACAGGAAGCTTGTAAGTAGAATTTATTCAGTATTTCTTTCCCTCTGTTGTCCATCCATGAGAAATATTCAAAAATATATTGTCTCTGAAAATGGTACTATTCAGCTGAGTCATCAGTCAGCTTCCAAGGAAGACTACTTAGATAATTGTGAAACAAATGTTTGATTTTTCCTGTTAGTTAGATTAAGGGGTAGAATGCATCTTATCTGAGGAAAACTAAATTTTTTAGACTTTGAGAGTTTCATCTTTTTCTAATTCGAAGGAATCAAGAAGGTGACTGTTAACTAACAAGTGCTCAACACTGCTTTTATTTCAAAAGGCTTGTAGAGAAATATAGCCTCTAACACAGAGAACTGTCATTTTGTTCTTGTAGCCAATTTTTCACATAATACAGGTAGTCCTCACTTTACAACCAGAACTGAGCCCAAAATTAAGGTCATACCTCATTGTGTTGTTAAAACACTTGACTGGAACTGATTTAATGACATTTCTGCAACAAACATTAAGTGAACACCATAGTCATTAAGTGAATCCACTTTATCCAGTGGGTGTTTTTTGCAAGAAATTAGAAGTCAACACTGGAAAACTGGCAAAAAATATCAAAAATTGCAGTCACGTGTCTGCAGGATGCTGCAAAAGGCAGTAAAGGTGAGTTGATTTCAAGTCCCAAAATGTGATCACGTGACTACAGGTTCAGCTGTCATAACTTCAGTATAAGGTTGAAAATACCTTTTGGGGGGAGATTTGTCGTAACTTTGATTTGCTAAGCAACCAGTTGTAAGTCAAGGACTACCTGTATTGCTTTCTTCAACATTAAAAAAACAGCAAGCAATTTGGAACTGTATTAAAATGGGACAATTATAACCTGCTTTGTCCTCTCTTCTTTCCTCCCTGATGCCTGGATATTTTGTAATTTTCTTGAATATGAATAACTGTTTAAATAGTAACTGGAGTTTCTCATATAACCACTCTAGTGGGTTGTTGCAATTCACAAATTTTGCTTATGCTATTCATACTTGATGAAAAGGGAATCATTAGCCAGTCATCTCCATAAAGATAGATTGTCTTGACAAAGAACAATTCTGAAATATTTGTGAATGAGTATTTCTTTAGAAAAGAGAAAAATAACCTCTTGCATTTCTGTTCCTGTAAAAAGATCTCAATAAACAACGTATTTAAGACTGAACAAGACATTATTGCTCAGTTAAATGGAATGTACTCACATTTATATCATATTGATTGTTGAATCCAACCCTGAGTTTTATTGCTCTTTTAAAATATATTTATCTGATGCAGAATGGCTGTGTTGGCAACAGCCTGACTTCAAGAGGACAGCATTCCAGTAACAGGGTGCCATAACAAAGAAGGGCTGTCAACCATATCTCCACTTAACAAAAAGTGCTTCTTTTTGTAATCTCTGGCACTATAGGCATACAGCAGCCAAGTAAAGTTGTCACAATTCACTATCACTCAGAAGGACTAGGATGTGTTTTGTAGCTTTATCTGCTCTCTCTTGTTCATACACAATTTATCTCCTGATTACTTTTAGCCACAGTTTGCTGTGGGATCTAGATCTGCATAGCTGTTACTATTATTCTGAAAGAAATTATGATCGCTTTTTAAATGTCTTTAAAAAACATTTCTGGTTAGTGTTATCCAGTTTGGACAGCTGAGTCAGCTTTGGAAGGTGGAATGAAGTGACATAACAGTGGATTTCTATATTGGAGGACTATCTAAACTGAGCTGCATTCAGTTTTTATAAAACCTTGGTTTATTCTTACATAACTGCAGGAGGTTCATTTAAATTTTTCTTCTTTTGTTTCCACCTAGAATGGGAAGAAAAGCAGTGTCTGTTTCCCTCATTCTCCTGGACTGAGCAGAAGGCACTCTATCCAACAATTTCATTACAGAAGGAAAAATAATAGATTTTATTATTTGTTTTATCATTTGTATTGAGCTTTTAAAAGTATCCTGACACCTTAATTAGGAACTAATCCTTTCCCTCCCAAGGTTAAGATGAAAACGAGCTGAGATTTGCATAACAGAAACCTGAATCATCAGTGCCACAATACTGTAAAAAATTTCATTTCTTACCTCCTCCCCTTTCTTCATATTTAAACATGAAGAAAAAAAGATAGGGGCTTACATGAATTCCTCTTGATCTTTTCAGGATTGTCCTTGGGATTTCAGCAACATTATTGGAATTATTTACTAACAATATACAGCTGTAAAGAAACAGTTTGTTGTTGTTCAGTCGCGCAGTCATGTCCGACTCTTCGCGACACCATGGACTGCATTACGCCAGGCCCCCCTGTCTTGCACTGCCTCCTGGAGTCTTCCCAAGCCCACACCCATCACACCAATTATGCTATCTATCCATCTCATCCTCTGTTGAGTTTAACAGTTTACATCTTGCAATGAAACCTTTAATATCAAACAACATCTGCCTATCTCAGGTCCTTGGAAAGGACTAGATAGGTAGATAAAAATGTCAAATCCAGTCTAAATGTCTTGCTGACTGTGGAACCAACAACAATAACATATATTTATAGAATATATACTACATCTACTCTTGCTCAGAACTGAGCTTTAATTTTATTTTTTTGCTTATGAACAATTTTCTACAACTTTCTATATAAAGATGCAATTTTTTTTTACAATTTATGGGGGAGGGTGTACCCAAATTCCCAGGTGGTCTGACCAACTGCAGTTACTCCATACTAATTAGATTAATAGGAGTTATAAACCAACATATACAGAAGTCATTGGGCATTTCTAAGCCAAAACCAGAGATCCTATGATCCCTCAAGGAAAGTGTGTCTGTGTGTGTGTATTGGTGTCTTCAAGTCAGTGTTGACTCCAGATGACTGCCTGGCCACATCCTTGCAAGTTTTTTGCCAAATTTTTGGAAACAAGTTACCACTGCCTACTTCCTAGGGCTGAGGGAGTAAGTAACTGGCCCAGAGTCACCCAGTTTGTTTTGTGTACAAGATGGGACTAGAATCTCCTGGTTTCTAGCCTGGTGCCTTAAACTATGGGCCCAAACTGGATTATCTTTAAATATTGGTGAATTGGAGATTTCATCATAACAGCTGATGGTGCGAGAATCTATAGCTCCTCAGCCTTTCTACAGTTGAAAAATTCTCATCCTTGAGCTAAAGGAAGGATATTGTCCTTCAGATTTGTATTAGATGGGAATTTTGTACACAAACGTGAGTCCAAGAGTGAATAGGAAGGAAAGAAAAGAAGCCATTGTTCATTTACAGTGTAAATTTTACATGCTGTGACTCCTTTGTATGAAAGAAAAATAGCTTATCCAAATCCCGGCTACAAGCCATGTTCAAAAGATATATTTATATATGCAGTGAATTTAATATACATCAGAGAGCAACACTTTAAATAAAGCAGTGGACCATAGATGCTCCCCACATTATAATATACAGGGTGACACAAAAAAACGGGAACTTTTTAACAATCCAATAAAACCAAGAGTGATGGAAGAAAAATATTTTAT
>JANHZU010004143.1:55078-65422 GCA_032468055.1 Acrochordus granulatus | reverse complement strand
GGCAGGGATACTGGAGTGGGTTGCCATTTCCTTCTCCAGTGGAGTCCTGTAGCTCATTTTCCACCAGATGTCCAGGAACCCCAACAACATCTAGCACAGTCCTTAACCCGGGTGACGATCAAGCCAGTGTAGATTTCTGTAATTATCATCTTTTTATAGGTGGGAGACACTCTTTGTCTGGCTCCTCTGATGAGACCTGTCCAATATTGTTGAACCTCTGGCAGAGCTCTCATCTTCTTCAGAGCACACAAGCCCCCCCAACTAATATGATCGTTTTTAATGTATTTCTTATCTCTGTGTTGGAGCAACACCTCAGTGAGGTCAGCTTGGCTGAGGTGCAGGCAGTTTGTGTTGTTCTGGATTTCACAATTTGTTTCCTTGCCATGTGGGAATCAAAACCTAGGTCTTCTGCAATTCCAGCCTCCCTTTATAATCACACTGACATAAGATTTTTAAACCAGGTACAATAACAGCTATAAAAAATTATGCTGCTTCTGAGTGTTAGATGCCCATTCAGTAAATAATAGCAATGGTCTAGTGTCATGGAGCAAGACGGAAAGCCAATCCTACTGAAGCTTTATCTTCTAACTTGTCTTCATTTTGTTACATGAGAAAAGTGAAGAAAGATGATGCAGTTTCTTTTGAATATCCATGTATAACATTCTGGGAAAGTTTTAAAAATCTTTGCATTTGAGAAAGACAGTCTCTGTTGGTGTGACAGAGCAATAATGCCCCAGACCAAAGCTGATCATCTACTGGTGCTAATCTGCTAATATACGGTAATTATCTCTGTAATTTAGCATTATTTCACCATAAAAACCTTTTCTGTTTGATCCTGCATGGTTGACTCTCCATAATACTTGTTGGTGGTCATGTATGACCACCTCAAGAAATGTTGGGCTCCACTGTCTTTTGCTATTGATCATTTTAGCTGAGACTGTTGAGAGTTGAAATCCAAACCTTTTTGATATGTTGTTTCCTCCTTGATTTACATTTGGAACAGCTAAGAGGCATCTCCTTTATACCCCAACATTTTATAAAAGCTTTGTCAGATGATGCGCACTCTGGAAGAAGATCACTCTTCCATGAAACCTCATAATAGGGAGGAAAACTTGAAGTTGTTTCAGCTAGTTGGCTGAGGAATTCTGGGAGCTGAAGTCCACACATCATAAAGTTGCCAAAGTTGGACACCCCTGTTCTAAACCTTTAGAAAGGCTTCTCCAATGTCGTTACTGAATTATTTTTTTCTACTTAGGCTATGAGACTCAAAGGGAACAGTGTTGAGGTACATGTGAGAAGAAACATTTCTGGGTTCATAAAGACAATTGTAGAATATTTAATATCATCACCTTTCCACCTGCCAGCCCTTCTTTATAAATTGCATTCTGTCCTTAAGTTCTTTTTAACTTGATCTGCATAGGTTTGGAAAACTTAATTTGCTAAAATAATCTGCAATTCTCCTGTTAATGTTTTTCAAATAGCAGTACTAGAATATGATAATGGCTAAAATAGGATAAGTTTTTAAACTTTTATTCATTGTGAAGACCATGTAAGTGCCTACTTTTTAAGGTCTTCAGATTATAAGTCTTCAGTATTCATGTTTTTATATCACTGTAGTTTTATTGGCTTCTTGGGCACCATCGTTATCAAATGCAAAGACCTGCGAATTATCCAGCTTGACATTCCTGGCATGGAGGAATCTTTGAACATTGCTAGCTCCATTGAGGTAAAGTTATTTAGAGAAATTAGAAGAAACTAGCAAAAATTTGACTCTGTTCTATAGAGGTATTTGTGGAAGATGGAGTTGGAGTGTTATCTCCTTCTTAAATGTGTTAATCTATTTTTGGAATGGGAAGCTATCTGAAGGAGACATCTGAACTTTATAACAAAATTGCTAAGGGGTGTGGAGGGGAAATAAATCCTGGTGAACAGCTGTTGTTTTATGTATGTAGATCAGATATTCCATATCTATAGATGTAATCACCCATCCTGATGAATCTTTGTTTATCTAAGCTGGACCTACTTAGAAATATCGTGCCTGCTCTGTAAAAAGCTGTTGGCGGTTGCCAAATAATGTATGTTCCATGAAGCAAGATCAGCTTGATTGACAGAACAAACTTAAAACAAACAGTTTTAATTAAAAAAGGAACTATTAGTATTGTGAGACCGTTCATCTCCATTTATTAGCATCTCTGTTCAAGAGATGTCCTGTGGAAGTTGCATCTGCCTTCTCAGTGTACTTTTCTCTTTGCTGTGTTTCTTTTGAGCACGTCCACATGTTGTGCTTTCACTTTATCAGACAGAAGCTCACAGATACTTTTTGTTGCAGATGCTTTAGCAGTAGATGGTTGAGGAAAACAGCCTCTGGCTTATTAGGTTGTCCCGTCAAATGTCTATCATACCACTAGGTAAAATGAAGCAACAGCTTTGAGTGACAGGTCAGGAAAAGAAATAGCACTGTATTCTCCTTCATTACTCTCCAAATCTAATGCTTTCTGATACTTAAAGGCAGCATATTGTATGGGCAACTAGCACAGTTATTTCAAGAGACAATATTTTTAGGATATCTTTGAACCAAAAACTATTGGACTGCCATCTGAAGACTAAGTAGTGAAGGACACAGCGAGGAGGAGCAGTACCTTTTCTTGTGCTGCCTCCAGGAAAGATTATTCTTTAAATTGTAACATCATGTGCAGTTTCTCCTTCCTGTAGGCACTGTCTACTTTGGATTCCATCACTCTCATGTATCCTTTCTTTTATCGACCCATGTTTGAAGTAATCGAAGATGGCTGGCACTCATTCTTGCCTGAATGTGAATTTGAACTTCTCAATTCTGTTGTAAGTTTTTATTTATTATATGAAAATCAACAAAACAACAAATATATAAAAAGAGTCATAAAAATATAAAGTCATTGTTAGAAATAAAAATGCTATATAAAAATTTAAAATACATGAACCACACAGAGAGAGTAAAATAGTAACCACAATGGAACTATCTAGGAATGTGTCCTGTTTCCTGAGACCCTGAGAGACTTCTAGCATGATAATGATAACAGGGATGGAGCTGATCTGACTTCTAGAGGCAAAATGTTCCATAGGGCAGGTGCCACAGAAGAGCAAACCACCTCCTGGGACCCACCAAATGCAGGTCCCTAGCTGATGATGCCTGTAGCAGGCCTTCTCTGCCAAATTTGATGAGATGGGCTGAGGTACATGGGGAAAGGAGTCCCTCAGATAACTTAGACTTGTGTCAGAAAGTGCTTTAAAGGTTAAAACCAGCACCTTGAATTGGACCTCAAAGTAGACTGGCAACCAGTGCAGCTCATGAAACAAAAGTATATCATATGCTGTTTTGAGAGCACATGCAATTGCTCATGCCATTGCATTCTAAACCATTCAGAGCTTTCAGAAATTCTTCAAAGGTAGCATTAAATAGTCCAATCTGGAGGTGACAGGGCACGAACAACTGTGAGCAAAATCTGTTAGCCCAGGAAAGGGCACAACTGACACACAACACAAAGCTGTGCAAAGGCCTTCCTAGCCACAACTGCCACCTGTTCTTCGAGCAGGAATCATGAGTCTAGGAGGATCCACCCAGACTCATACCAAGTCTGCCACCCGACTCAATATCAAAGATGGCATAATCTTAGAACCACCAAACCCAAAGCCTCTCAGTCTTTGAAGGCTTCAGCTGTTGTCTCTTGTCCCCCATCCAGATCTTCACAGTCTTCAAGTACCAGTAAAATACATTCATCACATCACTTAATTCTCCAGGGGCAGAGATATAGAGTTGGATATCAGCTACTGATGATCCCCCACATCATGGCAGTGGATGAGCTCGTGCGGTGGCCTCATGTAGATGCTAAATAGGAGAGGGGAAGCACCAAATCCTGTGGCATCTCCCATAGTAGGGGCCAAGGATAAGAGGAACCAACCATGGAGAAAAGAAGTGAACCAACACAACACTGTGCAGCCCATCCCCAATTCTCTGAACCAATTCAGAAGGATACCATGGTCTATGGTATTAAAAGCTACCAAGAGGTGTGATGGTATCAAAGGGCTCAAGTAGGGCAAGGATGGATGCCCAATCTTTATCCTTCCTATGTCAGGTCATCCAAAAGCGTGACCTGTGCAATCCATCCCACACCCATGTCTGAATCCTGACTGAAAAGGATCCAGTATCCAAGGCCTTTTTAAGCTGTTGTGCAATCATCTTCTCAACCACCAAAAGAGGGAGGTTAGATACTGGACAAAAATCATGGAATCCAGCAATGGCTTCTTGAGGAAGGTCCTTTGGTTCTCTGAGCTCAGGATGAAATCTTGCTTCAACCATTTTCTACACAAAGGAGAACTCGGTTCTTGATTCTCTAAGGCCTGTCAGAAGGGAAGTCTTTTTTTTCTTTTTTTCCAGTAGGCATAAACAACAGTAAATAACAATACAGTGAGTATCTTAATATAAAGCATTAAGTTCAAGATAAATAGCTTTATGATATAACATTTTAAGCATTTTGCAGTTGTTTATTATCAATGCTACACTCAGTTGTAGATATAATATTTAAACAACTTCATGCTTATCAACCTTAACATTTTAGAAATTATAGTTAATATTGGCATAATCTTTTTTAATCCTTTAAGTTATCTAAATAATCGGAGCGTTAATAATCTTTAGTCAAATAGTATTATATAATACAACTGTAAAAAGGTATAGGTTACCCTGCTAGTTGTGACCGACTCATCCCTGTTTCCAAGCCGAAGAGCCAGTGTTCATCCAAAGATGCTTCCGTGGTCATGTGGCCAGTATGACTAGACACCAGAGGCACACAGATACTGTTACTTTTCCCATCGGAAGAGGCGATACCTATTTATCTACTCGCATTTGCTTGCTTTTGAACTGCTAGGTTGGCAGGAGCTAAGGCAGAACAGCAGGAGCTCGCCCTGCTGCATGGCAACACTGGGTCTTGAACTCAGACTGCCAACCTTCCAGCTGGCAAGCCAACCTCTTAACTGCTTGCACCACCGCGCCTCAATACAACTGTACCCAGATAATACGTTTTTCTTGTGTTTTATAATAATACAATAAAACAATGTTAATTTGGGAGTGGGTGGGAAAGAAAGGAAGGGACTTCTAAAGGAAAGCCAATTTTATCATATCACTGGTGGACATTTAGTATGGAGTGTAATAGCATTACAGATAATGGTACATTTTAAATGGCTGTAACAGCATTACAAATAATGCTTCTGGTCTCTAGGATTGCATTGCTGCTGTGGCATGTATCTCACATTAAATATCCTGGAGATCAGGCTGTCATGTTTTGCCAAAAAAAGTTTAATGGATTTGGGAATAGTTGTTCATGCAAACATGACAATTGTATTTTGTTACCCAGGTTTAGGGTACAGCATATTCTGAGAGTGAAGGTATTGCTTGGAGATGGTGGAAGTTTTGGATGACCCCTTTTAACCATAGTTTTTAACCCTTTTAACCATAGTTCAACACATAGCTGCCACTCAATTTCCAGGTGCAACTTAAGGTGATTGATGGCCATTGCCTATAAAGCCCTACATAGCATAGAGCCTGGTTATCTAAGGGATGGCCTCCTACTAATTGTTTCTGCCCTACTTGTACACTCAGGCAGAATGGGTGCCCTCCGGGTCCCTTCTATTGAATGCTTCCATCTTGTGGAACTAAGGAAGCATGTCTTCTCTATTTTATTGTTTATGTGTATTCTTTTTTTACAAATAATTCAAGACGGCAGCAAACCTATTCAAGACACCTTTTGCTGCCTCTTTTCCCCACAACAACTACCCTTTGTGGTGGGTTGGACTGAGAGAGAGTAACTGGCCTAAGGTCACTCAGCTGGCTTTCATTGTTAAGGTGGGACTAGAACTCATGGTGTCCTGCTTTCTAGCCTGGTGCCTTAACCACTAGATCAAACTGGCTCCACGTCCTGATGCAGTATGTTGCAGCCTCTGCCCAATTAAACAGCAACCCCTCAAAGATACATATAACTCCCATTCTTCAAAAGTCTCAGAAATCTCTTAAGTCCTTGATTGTTTCAACTCTAGGGTTAAAGTACTTCAGTATTGATTAGGTTGACTGGGGGATTCTGGGAATGAACACAAGTTTGAGGAATATTATTTTGAAATATTAATGTAGCTAAAGGTTGGCTAGAACTGGGCAGCATCAAGATCAAATTCATATTCTCAGCTTTCTGAATTTCTCACGTACTTCTTAACTCAGAATATGTTCAAAGTTTTGAATAGGCCAAATATAATTGTATATTATATTATACCCACATATAATTGTGGGCAAAACGTGAATGGGTATTCATATAAAGTTTTATTCTGTAAAATTGCATAGTGATGTCAAAGCCAAATTATGATGAGAAAAAAGAGAAAGTAGGTCTGATTGATCTTGGTGGATTCTTACATATGTAGTATTCTTTCCTAGACAAATGAATGGCGGTTGAGTTACATAAACAAAGATTTCTCAGTCTGTCCTTCTTACCCACCTGTCATCACTGTCCCTAAATCAATTGATGATGAATCTTTATGGAAGGTTGCGACTTTTCGCCATGGTGGACGCTTCCCAGTACTCAGCTATTATCACAAGAAAAATGGGATGGTGAGTTGGACACTTGGATTACAAGGCATGTGCTTTTTTTGTAATAACTAAATAGTAAAAATGTATGTACATTGCAGTACTTAAATGCCATGATTGAAATTGTTCTTATACTGGAAGATTGAGCATTTGGGGATAGCAATAAGAGAACTGGATTGCAAATTATCTGAATAAGTTTATATATGATTAGGAAAGGTCCTGAGAAACCAGTTAGCAGCCTGAGAATGTAGTGGTTACATTAACTAAATGCTCACAGTCATATACAGTAAACCCTTGGTTTACGAACATGTCTACTTACGAACAATTTGGATTACAAACGTTTTTGACCAGAAAAATTGTTCTCAGTTTACAAACATTTACCCGGTTTATGAATGCCGACATTGCATGTGAGCAATGAGTAAGCTTCTCCTTCTGCAAGTATGTCTTTCTGTTTGATTTAGCCACCAAGAGCCCCAAGAAAGCTATTATGAGTAGGGGTATACTACTCACAAAAGTAAATAGTGAATGTAGAGCTTTAAAAGGAAATTATTTCAAAACATGATGGAGGTGTTTGTATGTCTCATCTGGCCTCAGATTATGGGATGGCAAAGTCAACAATTTGCTGTATACTGAAACAGGCTATCAAAGGAGGTTCTGATGGAAGATAATTCGCCTTTCAAACACTAGCATCTCTTTATCCATCTTCTCCTCTACCCAGCTCTGCACATAACAGTTAAATTTTCATTTCTTTCAGTTTATTTTGTTGCAGTTATGTTTGTTTTATTTTTTTGTCCTTTAAAAAGTTTAACTGTGTTGTTTTAGTATTATTTTAGTAATAGGAATGTACTTACACAACTTTATATAGGCACTGTTCTGGAGGTCTGGAACAAATTAATCTACTTTACGTTGTTTCCTATGGGAAAAACTATTTTGACTTATGAACAACTCAGTTTACAAACAGCTTTCCAGAACAGATTAAGTTTGTAAAATGAGGGTTTACTATAATCCCTGAAGATGTAGAAATTATCTTGTCTTTTTACAACAAGCTATAGTTGGCTTTAGCACTTTATTTTAAATATCTCTGATTGTTTAATATTCATAGAGAGTAAGACTGCACATTCAGTATATTTTTGGAAGCTCAATAGGCATTATTCTGTTTTCCTACTGTAATCATAAATCCCAAAGGAACATGCCTTTTTGAGTGGCCATGTTAAGAATCTCTGAATGTAGATGCATTCCTATAGAAAAGCATAAACCTTAAGAAACTAGTGACCCTTCATGGGAAGATATGTTTGGCCTTCACAGTTAATGTTTCCATGTTGTGTGTTTCTAATTCTCAATCAGAATTATTGTTCTATTAAACTTACACAGTGTGATTTTGTTTCTCAAGAAAGGTCCACTTTTGAAATGGGCTTTACACTTAGACATAAATGCTGATTTTGATTCTGCTGTCTTAATCTTTACAAAGAATATTGTATCACTTTTGTATTACCTTTTTTGTCCTACCCTTCTCTTTGAAAATCAACAAAAATTGTTTTCATTCTTGAAACATAAAATTATATCTTGGATATATTATGTATCAGGTTTAATTCAAGTTTTATTAAGGGAGATGTGTTTTCACATTAATATTGAACATTTGAATTGACAAATGTAAGAACCATTTTTATGCTGTTGTGTAATGGAATGTATAAATGAACTTCAGAAAAGAGGGGAAGAGATACTGCCAAGGAAACAATCAGACAAGAGAGGCAGGAGCTTGCAGTCGTTTAGCAGTCAAATAAAGGAATTTAGAAAAGACCTCCCCTAATCAATGGAACAGTTAAAAATGCAGGCCTTCAGATTTGTAAGTTTCTGTTAATGTAACCTTTAATAAAGTAGAGTTAGGTCGTCTTGTTGTATTTCCAATCTGGTTTACCTGGGAGGACTGATAGTTATTTCAGAATGGTGAACAGTTTTTCCCATGGAGATCACAGAAATCCTGTTACATTAAAAAAGACTTATCAGGGATGCATTCTCTTAGCGCAGTTTGTTGGTCCTTCTAGGTGATAATGCGCTGTAGTCAGCCACTCACAGGTACTAATGGGAGGCGCTGCAAAGAGGATGAGAAGCTGATCAATGCTACCCTGAGGGCAGGCAAGCGTGGATATATCATTGACACACGATCTCTGAATGTTGCTCAGCAAGCCAGAGCCAAAGGTGGAGGCTTTGAACAGGAGGTTCATTATCCTCAGTGGAGAAGGATTCACAAATCTATTGAACGGTGAGTTTTTGTATGATAAAGACTTGCTTTCAAGACATTTAGTTTAATTTAGTTGTTTTTAAAGTTTAGAACAAGGGAATCAGGAGATTTGAGACACACCAGTTGCTCATCACAATCCCAAGTTAGGTACCAAAGTTTAATACAAGAAAACTGTATATCTTAATATAAAGCAAATCTGTTTTTTTAAACAGATGAGAGATTTTTTGAAGCAGTCTCCAAATGCTGTGAGGAGCACATTGAAAATAAGGGTGAGACTGAAGATGCTCACATTTTCATGTTTTGAGGGATGTGTTGTTTTTGTATTCTTTGAAGAAAATGTGTATAAAATCCAATGGAAGCTTAGTGCCTTTTCCTTTTAAAAATATCCAAAACTACACTACAGAATTGTTGTTTCATTATAGAAATTCAGTATCTTATTTGCAGAAAATTCAAGAGCTATAAACATGGCACAGGTCAAGGGGAATGCATGCTCACCATTGTCCGACCCTGCTAGACAATATTACTTTTGAATGTTCTTGTCTCTAGATTCTCAGACACAGAAAGGCCTTGTATATAACGTGCTGCTTTTTAACCACCTCTTTTTGCAGGAGATGCAAGGAAACCTTGAGCTTATAGAGTAGATACTCTTCAAACATTGGATGATAACACAGTAGGAAGCAACAGTTTTTGATTTGCAACTGTTCAGGATTAGGGCAACAGAAAGACTTCCAAAACCTTAGTTAGGATTTGAATCTGTGGCAGAGATATCTGCAGTGTTTGGTCAAAAACATCAAGATGAAAACCACAAAAGTGCAATAGAAACTTCATCTGATTTTATGTGCAGCACAATACATCAAAAACAGATGGAGCTTTAATCACAAAGTTACAGTTGTCACCTTGACTTTTTGATCACATCCTGCAAAGATCCTGATCTGTACTGACCCTGTTGCTAGCCTATATTTATCCAGTGCATGCTGACTGTTTTGGTGTATATCTTTGGGGACCAGTAGATATTGATTTCAGTTGCATAAACCAAATTGAATGAACTCACTTGTTTCTCTCAGCAAAATTACCCTGTATTTTTCACAAGCTCAAAAGATCCCAACACTTCTTCCAAATCAAACAATTTTTTTATTCTAGTGTAGCAGCCCAAGAAAGGGTGAGAAAAGGGCAGAGTAGACTTTTTATATTGGGGATGTAAGAAATTTGAAGAGACTCTAACTCACATGATTTAATCCTATTCTGTCATAACTTTATTTTAAATTCAAATTGTTAATATATTACTGGAATTTTGAAAATAAATACATTGGTGCCTCACAAGACGAGATTAATCCGTTCCAGAAAACACTCTTAGCGCGAAATGCTCGTAAAGAGAAAGGCAGTTTCCCATAAGAAACAATGGAAAGTCAGATAATCTGTTCCACGCCCCCAAAATATTCACCAAAAAATCATTTTCAACGGAATTTGAGGTAGAAGTGATTGTCCCTAACATCTGAAACAAGTAACC
>JANHZU010004143.1:39138-52138 GCA_032468055.1 Acrochordus granulatus | reverse complement strand
ACCAGGTCTAAACCCAGACTGAGATGGGTCCAGATAATCCACTTCCTCCAGGATTCTCTGTAGCTGCCATGCAACCACTTTCTCAACCACCTTCCCTAAAAAGGGTAGGTGAGACATTGAGCGATAATTGTCCAGACAAGTGGAATCTGTGTTGTTATTCCAGTTACTCTAGAAAGACCTCAGCTACCAACAATTGATTCTCAGCCTCCCTTGCTGCTGTTACAGCTGCCATCACAGCCACCACATCTCACCTGCTCCAGAAAGCCAGCTGACTCCCAGCCTCCAACATTGCCGCCACTGTCACACTATTCTCAGATGGCTAAAGGGCCCTCACTGCTGCTGCCATAGCCACTGTTGAAGCAGCCGCATCTCAGCCACTCTGGAAGGCCAGCTGACTCCTGGCCTCCCAACCAGCATACTGTGTGTGATACAATCATTCAAATTGTGTTTCTATTCTATTTGTTTTACTTGAAAAAAAATATCCTCCCTTTGCTTCTGACAAATCCCAGATCCAGAACTCCTAGATACCCAAAGCCACTCAGTCTTGCCAAGTACAGCTTGTCAACTGTTTTTTGGGTGAAATGTATTATTCATTATAATTAATGTTCTTGTTTTTCCTGTTTTGAGTATGTCTAATTCAGCTTCTGTTACTCAATTTTACCTGCAGTATATCAATTAATTGCATCAGCTAAAGTATTTATGGCTTTAATTATGTTCCCTGCATTTAATGCTGTTTTCAACATTTATCCAAATTAATTTGATATAATTAGAGTTAGTATTCTTTTCAAATTGCTCATGTAGTAAACCAGAAGCTTCCATTAATCTTAAGTAATGGAATTCTTTTGGTGCCAATTGTCATTTCTACTCATTAGCTGTAGTCCATCAACAGCTTTGCTTTAATCACTTAAGTTGCACATTTCTGTAGACCGAACTGAATTTCTGAATACATGAACAGTAGAAATTCAAGTTCTGCTTTTGATTTTGCTCCATCTACAACAAACAGGCTATTTTTGTACCTTTCTTTGGAGCAGGGATGGAGAATTCTTAAAATGCTTCACAAACCTATGACAAGTTTCTAAATGGTCACCTTTATCTGCTGCTGGATTTGCTTTGTGTTGTCCCTCCCCCTACTCAGGAAAATTATGTTGGCCTTTTACTGATTATTTATTTGTTTGTATCCTGCCTTTATTATTTTTATAAACAACTCAAGGTGGGAAATATATTTAACACACGTTCTTCCTCCTATTTTCCCCACAACTGCAACCCTGTGAGGTTGGTTGGGCTGAGAAAGAGTGACTGGCTCAAGAAAGAGTGACTGGCCCGCAGAGAGTGGCTCACCCAGTTGGCTTTATAGTGATGGTAGAAAACTAAGCTCTGCCATCACTACCATGTAGAAAGATTGTGCTGACATGTATTTGCTGCTAGATTTAACCATCTATGCTACAGTTGTCTGCTAGTTTGCATCATTGCCATAGTTATTGGAGTAAACAAAGATACTTCCTGTAAGCAGAGAGAATACTTAGGAGCAATCATCCAGTAGTCTTTCTCATGTTACTATCGAAATCCATGAACAGTAACAAATGCCTCTCAATGTACCCATGTATCACCACTGCTGCATGAGCTGCATTGGCTGCCGTTTGGTTTTCAAGGTGCTGGTTATTACCTACAAAGCCCTGTATAGCATAGAGCCTAGATATCTGAGATACTACTTGTCTGTGTCTGCCCATCCAATACCTTCCAACAGAGTGGGTATATTCCAGGTCCCTTCTATAAACATTATCATCTTGTGAGACTGAGGAAGTGTGCCTTCTCTGTTGTGGCTCCCGCTCTTTGGAACAGTATACTCCCAGAGATAAGGGCAGCACCCTCTCTCCTAGGATTCCAGAAAGCTTTGAAAACCTGGCCTTGGCCTCAGGCCTAGGATTGATGTTATTTGTTTAAGACCCCTGATTTGTGTTGTTGACTTTGATGTTTATTAGGTCATTTTAGTCTAGACTCCCCATCTGATTTAATGTGTTAGTTGTTTTTATAATTTTGTTCTAGTTTTATATGCTGCCCAGAGTCCATTGCAGTTGCACAGCCAATAAATTTAAATAATTAAATCTAATTCTAATATCCTAATGTAATTAAGTAAGAAGAAGGCAGCTTCCACTGAATAGTAAAAAGGAATATTTTCTAATAGTGGAAGCAATTCAATAGTTACTAGAGTCTCTTTTTTACTAGATGCTTCACAAGTAAAAGTGCTGTTTGCCATTTGGGTTTCTGTACTAAGGAGGAGTTAGACTTGATCTAGATAGCCCCTTCTAACCCTATGATTCTGTAATATGTTTTATGCCACCCAATAGAAATCTTTGCATTATTTGCATAAAATAATAATTTGGATCCAAAAAGCTTCCTAGAATAGAAATATTTAATATTTCTTTTAATGAGTTACATGATTATTTTGTCTAAATATATATTATGGACCTGTATATCTGGTATGTATATATGTGTGTGTGTGTATATACAGTATATGTGTGCATGTGTACACGCATACATACATAGACATATTTTCTATGCTGTTACATTACAGGCTGGTCACCCATTTCAACAACGCTGTGCCCAATCTGCTTACTCAAATAGTAAGCAGAAATGGGAAGCTCCTGTATTCCTCCTTTTCTTGGATTGCGTCTGGCAGATCCTTCGCCAGTTCCCTTGCTCCTTTGAGTTCAACTATCATTTTCTCATCATGCTCTTTGAACATTCTTATGCCTCTCAGTTTGGAACTTTCCTGGGTAACAATGAAAATGAAAGGTAGGTAAACATTTTGTTCTATGTTTCTTGGAGGCTAAGCACTATTATGATTCATAGAAGGCAGCATTAATGTCATTACCATTAAGATTATGGGACTCTTGACTATTAATTTGAAAGATCTCACGTTTGCACTTGGGGTATGCAGTTACCAAATCAGGGATTAATTCATCTATTCCAGAAATGGCTATGCAGGTTTCTTGAAGTCTTCCCCCTCCTCAAGTCTGTCCCTCATAGGCCTCTTTCCATGTGCAAGAAGACATGACACATATGTATCAAACCATGCCATTCTGTGGATGAAGAGTTTTTAAGGACAGTAAGTGTCTTTCTGAGCTTTCAAAGGCCTGATAAAACATTTGCAGGTTAGCTATTCCCCATCTATGCCTCCAAAGAAGGCAGTAATAGAAATGTTAATTCTGTTAACAGTTCCAACACTATTTTGAACAATGATGAAAACTGCATGCCATAATAATTTTCCTGCATCGCACTGCTGGAATTTGGGTGTGAAACAACCAAATTTGGAGATATGGTTTCCTGCTGATAGATATAATTTGTAAGGCAAGCAAAAAAATGAAATAGAATCACAACCCTAAAACAGAGAAACAGAATTGTAAAAATCTAGGTCACCTCCATTTGCTGTCAAGGCAGTGTTTCATAGCCTTGACCATAGCAGGTTCTGGAGAAGCGTAGCTTATAAATACTAAAATATTTTCCAACTCTAAATTAAAACAAACTATAGTTGTTGGGGTTTAGAAAGATTGCCCAAATATTTGAAAATCTAAGAATTGCAATTGATGAACTGGTGATATGATTTTGTGGAAGGCATATCTTTATGTTCCTTAGTTAGCATATAGATGTGCCCTCTAATGGAGGAGACACTGGGCTTGCCGGCTGGAAGTTTGAAACCCAGGTGCCACGTAACAGGATGAGCTCCCATTATTTGCCCCAGCTCCTGCCAACCAGCAATTTGAAAGCCTGCAAAATGCAAATAGATAAATAGGTAGCGCCTAAATTGGTAGAAAGGTAACAGTGTTCTATGTGCCTCAGCATATAGCTATGCCAACCACATGACAACGCTGGCTTTCAGCTGTGAACAGAGATAAGCACTGCACCCTGGAGTTGGACACAGATGAAAGGGGAAACTTACTTTTTTGCCCTCTAATCAGTGATGTCTCTATGCTTACTTTGAATTTCCTGCAAATATTGCAGGGCTGTATTTCAGAGATCACTTTGAAATCTTGTAATGTGTTAATGTTTCTGGCCAAAAGGGGATCTTATACTGCTGAAACTTGACTGAAAGAACAGTTTATATTTTCAGGATCTATCAAGAACATGTATATACTAAATGCAAATGGTTTTATTTTCCTTTGATTATTTTGTTTATTCTAGTACAGGTAGAGACCTGTTTTTGATAACATACAAAATGTCCTGCAAATTTTTTTCTTTTTTAAGGTTTTAGTGTAAGAGCACCTACCTTAAAGTTTCTCCAGAACTGAGTTTACTAGTTAGGATTTTATTTGGTGTCATTTTGTTTCTCTTCTCTCATAGTGTTACTTGCAAGTTGGAAAAGCATGGTTTTTTTTCATTTTGTTACAGAAACGGCATAGCTTTCTTTTTTAAAATTCAGTCTTTTTCCATATAAAGACAAGAGCACACTTCATCTACGTTCCCCTACAAATGTGGGAATGGAACTGCTAATTCTGCTGGCTTTTTCAAATCAGGAGCACTTGTATTTACTTCTCATTTCTCTGCCAGGTCTAAACTTAAGCTGTCTCAGAAGACAATGTCCTTGTGGTCCTGGGTGAATCAGCCAGAAGAGCTCAATCGATTTAAGAACCCTCTCTTTGAAGCCAACAGCTTAGTCATCTGGCCTTCTGTTGCACCACAAAGTCTGCAGCTGTGGGAAGGTACATTGTCTCTATGCAGATTCAGAGGCCTTAGAACATTCTGATCCTGCTGTTCTTCCTATCTGGTGGCAGAAGTTACCTGCCCACTAAATTGAGTCCAGGCAGATGGGATTTTAATCAATCCTGCTTCTACTCCAGGTTAGGCTACTATCACATGCTCTCAATGATAGCCAACTATAGAAAGTGTCCAGAAACATGAATATCAATAGCTATCTGCCTGGAGCATGTATCTCTACTATTGTTTCACTACGATCAGAAAGTCTGATCTGATCAACATTAAAAGGCCTGCTTGTTGCTCCTGTCATTTGAGAAATAACAGATGAGGGATGAATCATTTCAGGTCTTGCAAATTTATATAATTTGCTTAAATTTATCTTGGTAGCACTCATTAGATGAACTTAAGTAAGTCATGTATTTTTCTACATTAGAACTGTATCTAATCTTCTAGATGATATTTAACACCTCAGTGGTATAGTGGTTAAAATGCTGGGCTTGTTGGCTGGAAAGTCAGCCCAAGTTCGAGACCCAAGCGCCGCTGCATAATGGGGTGAGTTCCTGTTGTCTGCCCATCCCCTGCCAACCTAGCAGTTCGAAAGCACGTAAAAATGCAAGTAGATAGATAAGTACCACCTTCAGTGGGGAAGGTAACAGCGTTCCGTGCACCTCGGCATATAGTCATGCCAGCCACATGATCACGGAAGCGTCTTCAGACACCCTGGCTCTTCAGCTATGAAACAGAGATGAGCACTGCCTCCTAGAGTTGGACATGACTGAAAGGGGAAACCTTTACCTTTAAAGGTAATTTTTGAATTTCTCTTCCCTCAGAATCAAGCTGGAATATGTAATCTCTTGCTCACAAGCTGCAAACTCCCATTCCTTTCCCCTCGGCCTCTTTGTTATCCTACAGAATTTCTCCAGATCACATTGCCAGAATTTTTCAGTGGGGGATGTTTTATATCTTTTTTTTTCTTTTTTGAAAATAATGAGCAATGTAGTTGCGGTAAACTTTCATTAGTTTATTTTTTTTCATTACTTTCATTTATTTTATCCTAAGGAGTGTGTCCGTATGTGCATGCATGCAAAGGTTTTCTCATTGCTATCAACTTTCTGTAGTCTTAAGAGGTCCAATTTTAAAAAAGACTCTTTCATAATATAGGATTATACAATGTAGAGTTTGAAGAATTGTTAAACCAACAGTTATTCCTCTCTTCATCACAGATGTGTATAACTTTTCCTCTTTAGGATGATCACAGCTACCTCCCTCCAGGAAATAAAGCTGGTAGAAGTTCACAGCTGCTGTAATCTTCTTACTACTTCTATTTCTGAGAAATGCTACTAGAGAGCCAGCTTGTGTTGCTTGGTTCTGTTTTGTGGGAGTTAAGGGAAAAACAGTGTTGAAATTGTAGACGAGTTTCTTTGGCTTATTGGAAGGGAAGCTCTAATAATCCATCAGGTTGCAGGTGAATTATCTGTGTGACTAAGTTCTTGTAATTTGCCAGAATGGAGAGCTTCCTCTGTCAACTTGCCTGGCATTGATAACTATTAGAGATCATAGAGTGAGGAGTCTTTCAATAAGTGGTTTCACCTGAAGGAGGTGAAGCAACAAGACCACCTCTCACTGTTTCTTAGGAAGACACTATTGCTCCTCCTAACAGTGTGCTCTTATTTTAGATCCTGCTGTTTAGTGCTTTGATAGAAATGAAGGCATCACATAGATACAATTAAATGAAACCACTTTCTGAAATATGAGAAACAGGCTAAGCTATTACCTTTTGTGGAGATACAAGCCATTTTTAAAAGTTTGTTTTTTTTTGCTGAGCAGGAGTTTTTCTTCGTTGGAACAGATCCTCCAAATTTGTGGATGAATCCTATGAAGAAATGATCAACATCATAAAATATAACAAGGAACTCCAAGTGAAAGTCAACATGCTGAGACGGCAGCTAGCAGAACTGGAGATAGATGACAGCACACAGGATGATGGGATTCCAGAAAGTCCCTGAAATCTGGCAGAATTCTGGGCCAAATTGTTCCTTCCTGGTTGAGCGTTCTACACACTAAGCACTAAACACATAAGACTTGCATGCGCTCAAACTCCTTTTTGGTGCAGTCTAGTTGAACTTTTTATTTGCTTCAGAGTTTCTCACTTGACACTATTGTCATCCACCTCCATTTAGGAAATGGTGCTTGTTTTTGTTTACATGACCAAACTTGTAATTTAGCTGGTGGTTGTCCCTCTATGTCCCGGGAGGAAGCGTTTCATCTGTAATAAATTATGCGTTCAGTTACAGTGTCACTCAGGTTTTTACTACTAAACATAAATGAGATTTATGGGGTGCCCTGAGCTTTGTGAAAATTTTCATTCTGCATCTGGCCAATGCAGTCACCTGTTTTGTGGTTTGTAAAAGGTGATCTCGAGGATCACTGTGGTAATCAGAAGTCTAAATTCTTCTTCTCTTCCCCAAAATAAACCTTTTTGGTTTTCTTTAAGACACTATACCTTTGGTTTGGTTAGGACCTTCAGTTTCAAATTGAAACAGCATTTTCCCATAATCCTTATTCTACACTGCAATTTTCAACAAGAAAAATTAGAACATGTCCAATAAAAAGCAAGATATTTTTTCTACTCTCTGCACTACAAGACTCAGGCAATGCTGATCATATTCATTTTTTCATATCTTTGTTCAACAGAAAGTAGATTCTGCCCAGCTGATAGGGAGGTACATTTTGGAATGCTACTCATAAAGATGTAGGCATTTCACTGTTTTTGTTAGTTTATCTATGGAAAATCTGTCAAAATATGCTAACTTGCCACAATGAGAATTTGTCTGCTATAGTACCTGCTGTACTAAATATAAGCTTTTCTTGCATGTAACCAGTTCTGGTATAATGTTTTGATGGTTGTGCTGTATCACTGAATCACTTCTCAGTTGATGTGTTCTCTGGATATTTATACTAAAACATGGATTTGTGCTCCTTAACAAAATGTACTATTTGGTAGAAAGTATGATTTGACTGATGGCTGATGACAAGTAATGCATACAGCACTAACAGCATGAAATCTAAGTAATTTTGATCCATTGGCTGTCATCATTAAGACAATGAAATGACCTTGCCCAACATGGAAACTTTTTTATCACTGGCTTTGTTCTAGTCTGTTAAGCTGAAGGTAGGAGAAAAATTTAAATACCATATCCACTTCATAATCTGCATTCAGTTTGGCTTGTAAGTTAAATCGATTTGGCCCTGGGGGTTGATTTGTTTTATTCCCATGGAATGAAAGCATATTCACAACATCTTTGAAGAGGGAGTATCTGTGCATACAGGCTCACGTTTGTTAAATCCTTTGACAAATGATTAAGTATATTTGTTAGAGCATTCTATTGTAGAACTTCCTCTGTCAAAGACTTTTGCAGAATTCTTTTATGTTCTCATTTTTAACATAACAAGTAAGAGGCCTTATTTTTTATTTTGGTCTGTTTCTTTGAATGTTCAGTAACACTTCTTTTTCTTTTCTACTTGAAAGAGATCACTGCCTGTTTTATTCCATTCCCTTTAGATATCTGTCTCACTAGATACCTCTCTCCTATTCCCCAGTCCTAGGAAGATACAGCCCTTTTTGATCTCATGTGGGATTTTTTAAAAATTCCTATTCTGATAAGTAGTTTTTTTCTTGGAAGCAGTCCTTTTTGAACAAAATGATTTTTTTCTGTCACATCAACTTAGCTGACAGAATCAGAGGTTCCCCTCTTGCAGATGCAACATAATATAGATGACTGCTCAAACAGCAAGAGTATTTAGCATTTTATTGTGAATGTGAAATGCACTGTCCCTTTTATTCAATGAAGTAGGCCTTATGGCCTTTTTTTTTTTGGTGGGGAAGAGGACTTAGAATTGCGGATACTGTACTTATATCTGACCTGCTGATTATCCTCTTCCACCTCCTCCCAAATCTTTTGAAAGAGCCAGGAATATACACTATTAATTTTCTTCAGGAAATGCTGCTCAGGATTAGTACTGTTTTCACAAAGATACATTAATTTCCAAGTATAGTGATATTTTACTCTACAGAATAGATTGGAAGCTGCAAGCCTGCTCCAGGAGTTTTCCAGTAATGATTGGATTTACCAGATATTCTGCATCTGTACTTGCTACTAGAAAGTTGGAGCAACAAAGGTGCATTTTCAAATTAATTTGAGTATCACACAAAGGTACTCGTGCAATATCTGGATAACACAGATAGAGGGAAAATTGGAAATAGGAATTTTTCTGGTGTTACATTTTTTCTCAGTAGCCAGGACAAAATCCAGTTGAACCAGCTAAGAGATGTGGGCTAACATCCCCCATACTTGTCTTTGTATGCAATTGTTGGAAATTGTGGTATATTATAACGTTTGGTTTAAGTGGCTGACTGGGATGTTACAGTACTTCCATTGAATTTCTGCGAAAAGGTAAAGTATCAGGGTTGAAGGTTCAGGCTCTTCATCCTGAGCTTTTTTCTGCTTAGTGTGATAGCTTTTATAGGGACTTCATTCTGTTCGTTAAACTCCACTGTAACCTTTTCAACATAATAAAGTTCTTCCCTAAAATAGAACTTTATAGAAATAGAAACCAGTGGCACTCTAAAGTAGTGGAATGGACAGACTCTTTCCATATCTATTTATTTCAGAATTATTTTCCTCTTAAGCTTAGCTGTGAGAGATTTTTGCATGTAATATTTATGATAATAGTTCATTATCTTTAAGAATTAGTTGTAAACCATTTATAATCTTGATGGCTATTTTTTGATAGTTTTTAAAAGGTGTGTTTGATTAAAGGGAATTGTAAATAATAATATTTACAATGCAGTATTTATTATTTAAATGAATTAGACATGAGTAAAATTGTGTTAACGCTTGTCAAATATGTCATTTCATAGGATTTCATAACAGTTTTAAGACTGGTTAACATTTCACCATTTTCCAGAAGAAATTCAATAGCATTTTCATACTACTATGAATTCTGGAACCTTTATTTTCATTAAAAATTAGGTCTTTTATAACAGTGCAAAAATGGCCCACTTGGTTTGGCTGTTTGATTTAATTAATCAAAACAAATTTTTTTACAAAACCATGTTTCTGGGGGTTTTTATTCTCCAAAATGTCTACATCTTTGTCTTTTTTTCTCCTAATGGCTCCAAATGAGGCAGAGTTGAGATAAATTCTCTATACTATTATAGAGATTCTGCATATTATAATAGTGAATTTATATAGAAAAGAGCAAACCAGGTTTAATTCTGTAGGTGAACATTTCATATGATGACTCCTTTCCATTCTTTCTTGGGCTCTGCAGATATATGAAATTATTGTGTTTTGTGGATAGATGTCACCTCTTGCCAACATTATCAATTTTTCTCTGGGTAGAATCTGCCTGCTGAAATTTGAAGTTGCTGCCTCAGTCTTTGTGAAGTCTTCATTTTTAAAAATAAAAATAAACTGGAAAAGTTACTCTTCTATTGGATGGTTAATATTCTTATAGTATCTGATCGTCCCATAATTTATCCTCCAATAAGTGTCTTATGGATTGCCCATTTCTCAAAGAGTCAAATTTGCTGAAAAAGAAAAAGAAGCTAAGCCCCCACTCCTCAAATAACTACCAGTGAACTGGCAGACCAATCAGAGTGCCTGATAAAACTAAAATAAAGCTGCTATCGGGGGGAGTGTGACTCTTTGTAGCCTCAAAACAGGAGCTGCCTCCGCCCTCATCACATAATCGAAGCAATCATAGGCTTTCTTGTGGTCAGTAAAGTAGCTGTAGATGGATTTCTGATATTCTTGAGATTTTTCCATGATCCAGCATAAATTTCCAATATGATCACAAGTGCCACACGAGCTCCTGCATTTTGTACCAACCACAGTTTCTATGTACCCTTACAGGCAGTCCTGTGTATTATGTATTTGTCCAACCTGGTAGAGATACGACCATCTGTTACAGTTTTAGGTCCTTCTGCCCAGTTAGGACAAAAACTGGTACACTGCCTGGAACGAGTCAAAGGCCCTCTGGTCATAGCTTCCAGCTGCCCATCCAGTAGCAGCTCCTCCCTCTCCAAGTCACACAACTAATTTTCAGAAGCGCCATTGCCTCTAAAGACAACTCAGGAGCTGAAGAGTAGCTTGAAGTACAAACAGCAGCTGCTGTCTCCGTGTAGAATAGGTGAAAAAAGTAGCCAGTCATTGCAAACCAACCTTCCCAATCTGAATCTCACAATATACTGTAGTTTGACGATAGTCATCCCTGACCATGCAAAGGTACATCAGTTGTATTTGACAGGAGTTGTAGTACAAAATACCTAAATTTTAGAGTACATATACTAAGGTACGGCAGATGAGAACAATACTGAAACAGTTGTCTAGTTGTATTCAAGGCAATTTCTCATCTTAGAGCTCGGTTTTATAGTATTTGATGTACTGATTAAAGTGCTGGATTAAAATCTGAGATACTGTGAGCTTTAGTCTTCTCTTAGGCGTGAGCTGTTTGGGTTGCTTTGACCCAATTACTTTCCTGGACTCCAACTGGTTTGTGTGAGGAAAACAGGAGGCAGGAGCATTATGTATATCATCTTCAGTTGTACAAAATAAAGGCAGCATGTGAATCTAATAATATTTTTAAACCATACTAAATGTTTTGAATACTTATAACAAGTGAGAAGTTAAGATTCTTAGATTTCTTCTCCAAAATATCTGTTTGGTGGTAGTGTGCACCTGAATGATTTGTCAAAAGTTCAGATACTTAGGGATATAAATGAAGTAATTGCTAAACCCAAACACTGCTTGGATAGAATAAGCATATTCCAGATCCCTTCCCTGAAATCCTGCCGCATAGTGGGACCTCAGAAGCATTCTTCCATGGTGACCCCCATCTCATGGAACACCCTCTCCTGAAAGACTAGTTGCAGAGGGGCAGCCACCCCGCATCGAACTGGGAGGGGGAGGCGAGGCTTCTTTTTCCAAGTAAGCCAGAAATCAAAGAGAGAGCATGTGCAGAGCATACAACCAAAACCATAAAAGTGCTCCTCCCGGAGAATGTGATCTGTTCCTGTTTGATAAGGAACTGGCAATGATGAATTACGTATGAACTCTAAGAAAGAGTCATTGCAAACCATTTCCATTTCAAATTAGTTTGATTCTGATAGCACCACATTTAGCAAGAAATTCCAATTCTTTAGCTTCAGGGGAAAATAGTTCCAAATTCCAAATTTGATGGCAATTTTCAAATCTCTTACAACATGCTGGGAGATTGAAATGTATTCTTTCACATTTAAAATTATTGCCATTTTTAATATGTGACTTCTTTCTTAAGCAACAGACACTATCCCATTTGGCCTATATTAGTAGCAAAAGTAACCTGGCATACACAGAGTACTTTTCAAGATGTGCAGAGGAACAAGTCCTTGTTGGCAAGGTTGGTTAAGCTAATTAAATCTTGCAGCAAGCTTGCTCCTAATCTTGTGAATCAAAAGCAATGTTTATTTCTTGAACGAATAAAGAGTTCTTGGCAAGCCTTTGTTTAACTACCTGCAATTACTGGAACTTCAAGTTCTGGATGAATCTATTTATCTGCAAATAAAATGGTAATGCTTTATGTATGTACTTATGTGTGTATGTCTCTGTGTGTATGTACGTGTGTATACACACACATGCATAAAGCATACCTACATAAAACATATGCATACACTGCAGAAGAGAGCAAATATTTGTTTTGCAAAGCATACACCTTGTGAATACATGATTATGAACTAGCCAGCTGCAGCAGCTTTCTTGGTCATCATTTTCCATATTCTGAAGAACTAGTTCAAATCTCAATAAATCAGTTTTTTTTCACTTGTTATATTTTAGTTTTATTGTACTTCCTTTGCTGTGTATTTTTTCTTTGAAGGGCAGATTCTGTTATTTGTTTGTTTGATATATCTTGCCTTTAGTTTGTACATCTCAGAATGACATACATAATGCTTCCTCCTCTTGTTTTTCCAGAACAAGCCTATGAGGTGGTTGGACAGAGAGAGAAAGAGAGACTGACCCAAAATCACCCAGCTGGCTTCCTTATCTAAGGGAGGGCTAGAACTTTCTTGGTCTCCTCGTTTGTAGTCCCACATTTTAACCACTACACCAAACTGGTTCTCAATCTAAGCTTCAATCATTGAATTACTACAGTATATGAAATCTTTTCATTAGGCCAACAGGAGACAAAGAAAATAACAACATTTTCAACCCCTGCTGCTTAATACCAGGTCAGTCAATAAAAAGGCTCCTCTTCTAAGTGATTTTAT